>JARJCM010000330.1:0-112340 GCA_029233265.1 Mycena alexandri | reverse complement strand
CGCATGACGAAGTCTGCTAGCTTCTATTAGGTACATTACTAGCTTCTCAGGGCTACAAACTAGCAATGGGAACTCTGTTCGGTGGTACAAAGGAGAGTCAGAGTGAGCTCCGGCTGCTGGCTGTAGTACGAGTTATAGTGCTAGGCGCGGTTTACAAGCGTTACACTAGGCGAATACACGCATCAAGGAGATAAACATACAGGTCTAGTACCTCAGAGTGTCAAGGATTCTATGAACGAGGACCAACGACTGCACAGACGGAGCTTTGGTCGGAGCTAGCGCAGAGTAGGAACGAGCACGAGCGAGCTAGCGGGTGTAGGAAGGCGGCTAGTACCATAGCAGCTGGACATACCCTGCTGAAGTCGATACAGTAGCGGTCGAAGTGGCGCTAGCTGAGACAATGCGAAGGGACCAACCATAGGGGCATAGGAGTATACCCACCAGCAGGTCAGGTGATGGACGCGACGCGATCCAAAGAGCCTAACGAAGACAAATAGCGGAAACAGTGAATTCATGTTGAGATGGAGCAGTGGATGAACGCTAGGATGTTCAGTCCGTAAGATAGCGGGGTGGAATGGCGTGATTATGAGCAAGCTGCACCGGGAATAGTAGTTCCGGAGTGGAGTTGCACATGGAGAGTTGCTCGGGTGCAGACTAGCACGCTGAGAAAGGCAATTATACCCGGCTTGGCTGTCGAGATGGTCAGATAGTTGGCCAGCTAGGCAAGCCTAGACCACGAATGGACCCGGCTCGTCTTCCGGAGGCGGTCGCATGACCAGAACATCGGCCTGTTTTACTCATTTCTCTTTACCTCATCATTTTCTCTCTGAACAGTATATAAAGCCTCATAAAATACCGCTAGAGACCAGTTCATGCCCCGCTCATCGCTCAGTCGATAAGGGTGTGCTCAGGCCAGTCGAAGCGGAGATAAAGTACCTTCTCTGTTGTAGTCCAGTCTTTAAGAATCGCAGCGTTGTTTGTTGGATCCAGAAGTAACTGTGTGAACCAATAAGTCGAAGCTTCGCGTTGGGAGTTTGTGAGCGGTGCCAATCTCCACGTATAAATCAGGACCGAGAGCACAAGAGTTTAAGTTTGAGAGTTGCGGCTAGCTTTGTGGTGGACTTCAGTGGTAGCTACGCATTGGGTGACCAGGAAACGCCTCCCGTAAAACGGACCACGCCCGGCACAGCACTTTGGTAGAACTGCCAGTCGATTCATCGACCGACTAGTTGAGCTAAGAGAATACTCGGGGTCCTTAATAAGCCCAAGTGTAACAGAAAAGAGCTTGGATTCAGAGGAGTCTAAGTCGGGCCGTTAGCAGCATTCAGCTAGCCAAGCCATAGAGGAAGTGCAGGAGAAGCAGCATAGTCCATTAGTGGAAGTTTTCAGATAGACACTTCATTTACCTCGCCTAGGACGACTGCACTTTGTGCGTCCGCCTAGTAAACATCCTTATCACCCCCAAACCTGTACATCCCAACCTGGGAAGTCTTGTTTCGGAACGTCAAGGGTAGCTAGCGAATAGTGTGGTGTTTGTTTAGTTGGGATAGTTGAGGCCATAATTCAATTCTCGTTGTGCTAGGAATCCAAACCAGTAGTCGCATACTACGGCTCGGACCCGAACTCACTGAGGAAGACGCGCTTAGTCTTAGTGAAGTATAAGTAGGGGATTTGGTGTTGTGTTAGGTTTTGTGTGTGGTGTGTTAGTGTTCAGCTAGCCCGCATTCAGAGCTTAGTTAGCCCATTTTCACTGTTAGCGCATCTTGCCCGTTTCAGCGGAAGCCCTCCTCCCGGACCTCCTTCATCGCATTCGACGCGTTTCGGATGACAGAGGGCCATTCGGGGTCTTCAGGCGCGCCGGCAAACGCCACGATGATTCGACCATAGCGGTCGAGGATGAGGAGGGGGTGTCTGTGAAGTATAAGCAATGCGAAGACAAAGCAGGAGTGTCGTGTACTTACTTGCCGTCCCAGCAAATATACTCGTGGCCCTTCTCTTTGACCAACTCGTCAGCGGTGGGAAGACGCCGCGGCATCGGCGCAGCTTTCGTAGCCTTCTTAGCACCTTTCTTGCGTTTGCCGTTCTTGGTTGTAGAGTCGCTCTGGCGAGCCCCGAGCCAAGCGCCGCCACCCGAAGTTTGAAAGTCGGCCGCGTCGAACGTGGACTGGTGGGACGGCAGCATTCGGTGAGTGGGTAATGATTTTGGGTGGACTTTGCGTGTAAAAGGGGAAGACGCGGCGAGCTTGCGCTTCTCCTGGCAGCGCCTTTTATCATATTCGGACTTGCGGAGGCGGTGGCGCTCCTCGGAGGAGAGAGCAGGAGTGTCCGAGGAGGAGGCGGCAGTGGGCTCGGCGAAGTGGGGATGTGGGTTTTCTGTAGGTAAGATGGGGCCCTCAGGCTCGAGGTCGGGCGTTGGGGGACGAGATTCGAGCTCCTCCCACTCGCTCCCGCTGTCGTCGGGGTCGATAACGGCTTCTTCAAGGTCTTGCGCGTATTTTTCAGCAGCCTCATCGGCGGTGGCAAAGAGCTCCTCCAAAGAAATGTCAAGCTGGTGTATTTGGAACTGAGAGCGGTCAAGCTTCGAGATGTCGACGGGGAGAAAGCCCTCGAAGGGGGAGAACTGCTTTCCCGTGCGAGTGTGGCGGTACATTCTGAAGAAATGTGAGTAGGATTCCACCGAGAACTTTAAGATTAAACACGTCAAAAGGACGTCCTTCTTCACCCCAGACCATCGCCGTACTCATGTTGAGACTTAACGATGATCTGAAGGTAAGTGGCACCGGCCCGACGCGTCATGCGCGCCACCCTCGTCTGCCACACATAGTGCCTATGGTCAGGTGCAGTGTGCAGCTCAGAGGGCGTTGCGAGAGCATCACAGGGCCTGAAGAAGAGTCCACAATAACTTTGGACTTACTTTCACTGTGTTTGGTCGTTCTGAGAGGACGGTGGTAGTGGTCAGAGGAAGAGATACGCGCGATGTCACAGTGTGTCACTGCGTGATGCATCGTGTTTGATCTGATGGGGGAACACAAAAAAGTTCATTGTTTACGCCAATACGGTGAGTTTTACGAAAATGTTAAGAGGCAGATCTGTTGCTTAATGTACTCCGCATTGTATATCAGTCAAGGTTCTACGGGCTTTTAACCACAACAAAGTCTAATTGAGGGAAAATGTTCGTGAGTCGCCCAAAAAAAGGGGGAACATTAAGATTTGTGTGCCAGGCAACGTATATTCCACGTAGAAGATTTCTGAGGAGACAAAAATCTCCGTAGTATTGCTCCACACCTCTCCTGATCCAATTTTTGAACAGAGAGACATACCAAAAAAAAAAAAAAAACGCAGAAACCTCCTGGGCGGTAGAACTAGATACTAGAGACCTGTTCTGCTAGATTCCGCATGTATTCACTTTTCTGCTTTTTGGTGGTTTGACTTTGAATGGATATTGTGTGTTAAAAATTGCCGATAATACTCTGCGCCAGTGTTATTTGAGACCTCGGGCCAAAGGATGGTTTGCCGGAGTGTAATCTTGTCGGCCAAGGGGGAACAAACATGAACACTCAACTTTGGCTGGAGGGTAATTATAGGTTAGAGTTTTTGTTCACAGCTTGAGTTCAAGATTCTCCAGACCTTCTTAGCAATACCCTGAACCTCCCAATGAATGCTAGATGCAGGAGTTGTGGGTCGGCCAAATTGATCGCACGGGCATGGGGGAACATCAAAACACACTCACAAGTCAGTTAAATTGCAGTTCCACCGAAATATTTCACCACAATAGGTGAGATTGGTGTATTCCCCTGTTGCCTGCGAATGCCCTAGACCCCTCGATGAATAATAGAAGTAGATTGCGGTTTGGTTTAATTGATGGCCCATCGACCTGCCATCAATCTCGCCTTGCAACTTACGACCATCATGGCTAAAGGACGGCGCTCGTCCGGTAGGAAACAGGATAAGGAGAGTGAGAGGTAAGGTCTTAATTTACTGTGGAATACTCACAGAATCCCCTTGAAGCTCAACTGCGGGGAACGGAAGCCAGGAAGCAACGGGATCGCGAGAGGTCCAAGATTTACTATGCGAAGAAGTTCTCTTTTCCTCCAGGCTCCCGGAGAGAGGTGAAGTAATTAACATTGTGTCAGTCTTCAGGAACGGCGCGAAAAAAAACGTATTCAAATGGCCGAACGACGGCGAGTACATATTCTTTCCCAAAGACTGTATTTCAACTGGAAAGCAGGGCGGCCGCAAAGGCAAAACGTCGTGTATCCGACGGCCCGCGGCGCGCGAAGCTGGCGGCGGCAGAAGTTGCGGCGTCTGAGGTGCTTACCAAGATGCTGGAGCTCAAACAGGCCGAACCTTCACAGCACGACGAAGACGAGGAGGAGTAATTTTTTTTTTTGTGCCGCTGTATTTCTTTAACCTCTTTCTTCAAGGCTCTCAGAGTGGGAACCACCGGGACCAGAAGTTTTCGCTCTCTGGAGAGCGAACCGGGCGTAAGTTTGGTTTATTATTCTTGGAATATATGCTTAAATAACATAGGAAAGACAAGGCAGAATTGCAACGGAGCGGCGAGTGGTCTGAGTCCGAGGAGGAGTGCGGCGCCGGCTCGCGGCAGCAGACTCCTGCGGAGAGTGGATCATGCAGTGAGATCGACGTTGCGCAGGAGACGGGCAATGTGCATGTGGAGCCCAGCCTTGATCACACTGCAAGTTCATCGTAAGTCCTTCCCTAATCGGGCGGAAATATCTAATCAAACTTTTACCCGAGACATGTTCCTGGCAACCGGTGTGTGTTTTGTTTTTCTGGCTTGCCTATCTAATGGCTCGTGCAGTGGCCGTCGTTCAATCTGACTGCCGACACCAAGTTCCAACAGTCCCAGTCCCGAGCCAAGAGGACCGTTGCCCAGTTTCTATGACATGCTTTGGAAAGCGGTGGAACGCTAAACGGGTCTTTTGTTCATCACTCTAGCGTAGATCCTTCGAACAAATTGACACGCTGAGATTGACACGCTAAGCTTATTTATCCGAATCGAAGGGTGACAATCACAAGATAATCGGCTCGAGTTTACAGGCAATCTGAGGCGAAAGAAACACAATGAAAAACTTTATTGCAATCTACGCTATGCTATGAGGATCTACACGGAGGTCGGCGCCGAGGGCGGGGCGATGGCGATCCACTTCTGCACACCAGCGGGCGCGGTGATGAAGACGGGGTGGGTGGTCTGCACCGCCTGCGCGACGAGGGCATCGTAGTGGGCGGTGGCGACGTAGTGGTCGCGGTAGAAATCGAGGGCTTCGCGGCGGGTCTTCTTTTTCTCGCCGAGTTGGTTGGGAACACCGTTAGTCTGCGCATTGGACTCCATGCTGAAAAGTTGGAAGTCAGTTGGACGGCAACATGAGTAAGAGCAGATACATACGAGGTGCGGTAAAAACCCGGTTCGCGGCCCCGGATGACAACGTACCACACTTCGCCGCTGCCCTCAGGGAAGGCAGCGGCGATCTCAGCGGGAGTGCGAGGCGTACCGCGGACCCACATTATCTTGTTTGCAGTGTGGGCGGCGAGGGCAAGGGGAAGTTTCGCTGGATGAGATTGATCAGTGGACGGTGTAGGCAGGGCACAGAGATTACATACCGTGCACTTCAGTGGCGAGGCGAGTTGCCTCACTGGCGAGGCGAGTGGCCTCGCTGGAGGTGACTGAGAGCCGTGCAACGAGGGCTACCAGCGCCTCGAGCTCTGGGGAAGAGTTGGAGGCGGCGGCTGGGGCAGCGGTATTGGCCATGGGCGTTGGTAGAAAGATTTAACTACCGATCTCGGGTGGGGATGGGCTAATAAGCAAGCAGGCCGGGTCATGTGGGCCTTTGAATCAGAAGGAAACGGGTGGAACAGAATTCCTTATCGTGATTTATCCAAGCGAGCCGGAGGCCAAACCGTTCTGGGATGAACCTGAACGTCGCTAGGTTTCAAATAAGTCGAAAAAAAAAAAACACCGATCTGGAATAATATAATATTATTAAATTTGGAGAATTTCAAAGTTGGCAGCAACGCACCAACAAACATCGTGTTTCGACACTCCTTTCCCCTGGTCCCGTTAGCTATGGGACGCCGTGGCCGTGGAGCCCCACCCAAATTCGACGCCGAGCAGATTACCTATCTCGAAGATTTATTCTCAAAGTTCCAGGATGCTCAGCGTCTAAACAAGCTGCCGAAGTTTTGGCAGAAGACAGAAAGCGGGTACTTCGAGAACTGGCCGGAGGAAGACGTGCTGGCCATAGAGATGCCGCCGCCAGACGATGGTACCGCAGAGCCACAGCCGAAGATGTCCGACGAGGACGCGGCGAGGTTGGGAGAGGCAACAGCGGCCAGGAAAAAGGTAAGAAGACGTGTTTGCGACGCGTCTTTTGGCCAATAACACGTTCATTCCCCTTCCCTTCACAGCAAATCAAGAGCTGGTTCAATAATCGCGGTCAGAAATTGAAAAGAGAGCAGGCCGGGGTTGACGGCGGCAAGCAGGGATCTCTTGCGATTCGGCTCTTCAAGAACCTCAAAAAGAAGACGCGCCGGCTGCAGGAAATCGAAATCTACCAGAAGCGCAACCGCGCCAAGATCAGGAAGGCAGTTAAGGCCGCGCTGGTCCGTGCCGGAAGAAACAGCGACTCCGACGACAGCGGCAGCAGCTCCAGCTCCAGTGACTCCTCGAGCTCCAGCGATTCCTCGAGCGTCAGCGACGGCGAGTCCAGTGATTCTCCTCCCACGGATAATCTCCCCAAAGCCGGGCGTTTCAAGAAAACCACCGCCAAAGCTAAGGTCAAGCTTGACCGTTCAAAGGGGCTGTCCGTGCGTCGCAAGGTGGTGGCGGAGCTGTTTGAGAACGAGTCGGAAGAAGAGAAGGCAAATGTACGCCAGGTGTACGAGGCCCAGGAGGTCGCTCCAAAGGACGAAGAGTTTGATAAGTCGGCGGACGAGAGGACACCAGAGGAAATTCAGTCGTAAGTGCCGCTCGTAGTTGTATGAGTTTTTGACGCTGATTCGTTTGTGCCCTTGTGTTGCAGAGCGATCGACGAGCTCGGTGGTATCATCGGAGAGTTCCACGCAGCTATATACCGAGTGACGGGCTGGCTAGGAGTGACGGTCCTGGGCGGTCCAATGCCGGAGGAAGGAGGTAGTATTAGCCAGAAAACGTAAGATGTTTGTCGGGTGTCAGGTGACAAACCGCTGACCGTTCTCTTCCTCTCAGCTACTCTTCGGGCGAATCACCAGCCGGGCTGTCTCTACCTCAATCACTCCAGGACTGGGACCGTGTGTTAGCGGGGACTGGGCAATGGCTGAAACGAGTCAATAGTAAGTCTCGCTTTACGATGCAGTGTGCGTCTGGCTGAGAGTAACTCAAGGTCGGGAAGTTCGCAAAGCCCGCGCAATTACCAGAAAAAAGGCCGACGACACATCTGCCATTTTGCCTGCTCTTCCGGAGGTCTCAACGCCAGCACCAGCACCGGCGACAGAGAAGGGGAAGGGGAAGCTGCGCAAGGCGCCTAAAACCAAGAAGATATCGAAGAAAACGGCTACCGTTGTGGCAGACGCCAGCGCCGCGGATGTGGCCGCCGTGTATGGTGCTGCTGCAGCGGAGTTTGCTCCGAGTTTGCGCGATCCCGATGATCCCATGGACGGCATCGACACTACTGGCGACAACGCGCTCCTTCAAGAGAATCAAATCTCGACGGGCGGTATGGACGCCAACACCGACAACATTGACAACACCTGGGCCCTTGGCAACGGGGCGGGTCTTCCCCCAGACTGGATGGATAAGTTCGACCCGTTTTTGTTTGGCCCGGAATTCGACATCAAAGTCGACGAACCCATGACGACGCCACGCGACACAATCAGCGACACTGTGCTCGACTCATTTGGCGCCCCAACGCCGGCTGCCGAGGCTGTCCAAGAGTTGGATGCAGCGATGTCGGGTTTCATATACATCCCCTCCAAGGCGACGAGCACCCCTCCCTTGCCGACCACTGGTCCAAGCCCCTCAAGTCTAGGTTCGAGGCTTGCGGCGTTGTCCCACTCTTTGCCTAGTCCTTCTACCTCCCGAACCTCGACTCCAACTGCTTCGAAGCAAGGCAAATCTTACCTTGGTATGTCCTGCCCTCGTCTTTTCGAAAAATATCCTACGATCCGACTGAATCGCAATCTCCAGCAACGCTCTATTCGCAGCCCAGGCCGCAGCCGAAGCCGCTCTACAAGCCCGCACCGTTGCGTGCGACCCTCATGAGCGGGGGAGCGGCGTCTCCGTCCGCCGCTGCTTCCACTCCGTCGCCCTCGTCCGCCGCGACCCTCATGAGCGGGGGAGCGGCGCCTCCGTCCGCCGCCGCATCCACCCCATCGCCCTCGTCCGCCGCGACCCTCATGAGCGGGGGAGCAGCGCCTCCGTCCGCCGCCGCATCCACCCCATCGGCCTCGTCCGCCGCGACCCTCATGAGCGGGGGAGCGGCGCCTCCGTCCGCCGCTGCATCCACCCCCTCGCCCTCGTCCGCTGCGACCCTCATGAGCGGGGGAGCAGCGTCTCCGTTCGCCGCTGCATCCACCCCATCGCCCTCGTCCGCTGCGACCCTCATGAGCGGGGGAGCAGCGTCTCCATTCGCCGCTGCATCCACCCCGTCGCCCTCGTCCGCCGCGACCCTCATGAGCGGGGGAGCGGCGCCTCCATCCGCTGCTGCTTCCATCATGTCGCCGTCGTCCGCTGCGACCCTCACGAGCGGGGGAGCAGCGTCTCCGTCGGCCGCTGCATCCACTGCAACGACAGGGGCGACGCCACCACGCCTTCGGCGGTCAGCAACGGCAGCAGCGGCACCTACAACCGTCGACAGCAAAACTATTGGTGTCGCGGTTCCCAGCGCCCGCAGCTACCGCACGGTGGGAGGCTCCCAACCCTGCTCCGCCGCCGTGGTTCGCACCTGCTGGACCCACCGCACCCCCAGCGCCACCTGTCTCCATACCCACCGCTGCACTGCCGGTCAGCGAGGCGGATACAGGCACTTCGCGAGATGAGCTCACGCTCACGGCAGACTCATTTCCGGACTCGCGCCCCGCATGCAAGCCTCCCTTGAGGCAACCACCGGCAGCTGCGGGTCGAGGCGCTCCGCAAGGCCAGCGCGGGCGCGGGGGAGGTCGAGGACTGGGGGGAAGGCGTAGTGGTGGTGGTGGAGGCGGTGGTGGAGGCGGAGGCGGAGGCGGAGGCGGAGGCAGAGGCAGAGGCGCGGTGAGAACGGGAGAAACCGAGGGCTTCACGTTCATGCAAACCTACGACGACAATGGGAACGCGGTGCCCCTCCCTCTCGGTACGCCCTTGGGGGGCCTTTCGGCCACGGAGAAGAGGCGCATACGGGGGGCGGAGAAGGCGAGGGAAGAAGGGGAGGCCGAGGCGGCACGGAGAACGAGGTTACTCCGCAACCCAGACGGTCACCACGACCTCGTCGTTTTCCCTGGGCCAAACGCGAGGTTGGGCCTCCTCGAGATCCCGGTGGAGCTTCCAGAGGGGTCAAAACGCGTCAAGAAACCCGCGCAGAGCCGGGAGATTCCTGTGCCGTTGTCTTACAAATCGAGGGTGGTACCTGGCGCGGCGGATGCTAAGGCAGCGCAGGACGATGCGGAGTGGGTGAAGAGACTGACGGGTAAGAGGGGGGGCGCCGCCTGATGAGAACACCGCACCTACAAAGCGGTAAGTTTTCGATTTTTTTTTTTACGTCATGTCGAAGCGCTAAAATTCAGCAGACGGAAAGTCTGTAGATAAAGAACATTAATCCTGCTCAACCAGGATGTCCACCCGCCCCACGCCTTCGCCTCACTCAACTGGATTGCGCTGCGATGCTCAACCATCGACGGATGTTCTTCCGCTCAACCGGAAGCAAGAACAGTAGCTACATTTGAATAGTTAGGCAGTCGTAGGTAGTATTTTACCGGACTCAGTACTCATCTTTGAGTGGACTTGTCATTTTTGCAAGATATATGTGTATGATATCTGGGACATGAGCTAGTAGTGTTATGAAATCCAGCAGTTGTTATAGCTCTGATGGCCTAACGTGTAGTAGCGCTGTGTTCCTACTGCTGCCGAACTCTCGAGATCGGGAGTTCGATCCCCGTTCACAGCAGTTTTTTTGGCCAACCGTACACGCTCTTTCTCTAGTCGCAAATCGTCTCCTTTTTGCCCCGGCTCACTGAATTCTCGGGACTGCGGTACCCTTTTTCTTTGAGTGATTGTTGCACTTGTTGCTTGCTTTTCTTGAGCTAATTTGGGCACGCACCCGATGGTACAGCGAATCTGGCAGTGAGACATTTGTTTCGTGCAATGTGAACTCTTTTGAGTGAGTTTGTAGTGAATGTTTGGCCTAAATTTCTCGCGCATATGGTAATTGCCTTTTTAGATGCTGTGATGTCGACTTGTTGAAATGTTCCAATCATCGTTTTTGGCGCCAAATGTTTTCGTGCACAAAGAGGTTCAGTCATATGGGATTCAGAACAAGGTAATTAACCATGCTAGTGCTAGTAGAAAACGCATTACGAAAAGCAGGCTACAGAGGAAGTACCTAAAACGGCCGCAAAAAAGGCCGTGGGGCAACGCGAGGGGTCAGGGCGTCTAGAGACTGGAGGGGATGTTGGGGAGATAATATATGTACGTAGGTCAACAGGCAGGTCACCGGTGGCCAACGCAGCGGGGCGGGGCGGCGGCGGCGGGCAAGCGCAAGATCCGGTCCGGGCAGCCCGCAAGCCCACAGGATTGTTGCAAGTGAGGGCGAGGATATGGAGGGGCTAGGAGCGCTCCACAGGATGGCGCGCGGAGGGCGGGGAATAGGGCGGGAAGGGTCAGCCGGCCCGGCAGCGCGGCGGGCGGGAAATGACGAGCGTGGGAAGTAAGTCGTCCAGAATCAACAACAGACAACATCATCAATTGCATCAACAGGTGCCCGCCCGCCCAATTCCTGGTATTCGCCGCTGCTCCTGAGTGCCCGCGGAAGCGTTTTAAGACCCCTGTCATGGCAAATGGGTGTTATGCCACACACTCCAAAGGATGGTACACTAACCCGCCCCTGTAATGTGCTGTAGAGCCCCAACGGAGGAACAAAATTTTGGCCGGCGCGCAACAGGCGGGCAGCACTGCCACGCGCCAGCGCGCCCCGCGATCAATGCGCCAAACGACGCCGCCGCACGAACGGGTGCTGGATTAGGAAGGTGCGAAGGGTCTCTAAGTTTTTATAAAAGAAGGGTCTCTAAGTTAGGCTGTTTTTTTAAAACAAATCAGTCTCTCATCACCTTGTTTTTTTATAAAAAAGTACCACTATCGCCTGGCATTTCCTCGTTGGAAATGTCGATGCAAAGTTGGATGCAATATTATGCAGTGCACATGTGCAATGTAACGGATCAAACTCCTGGTTGAAGACGAAGTGCAATGCAGTGCATTGAATTGCGTCATTGCGTCGAGTTGAACCGGGCCCGGGGCCGATTTGCACTGCATGGCATTGAACTGCATTGAGGTGCATCAAATGGCACTGTGAAATATCTGTCCCAGGAACAAGGACTGATTCGCTTGAAGATTGAGTGTGCTTTCACGACTATATCGCACAGCGGAGAAACATTTAATCGATCTCTTAACCAGCTCCTACTTTCCTTAAGCTTTGTGCACGTTAAATAGGCAGCCAGTAATGCCTGTGTTTGACTTTGCAAAGTTGATAACTGTGACCAGTGGTCACATTCCTTTCCCAGCTCAACATTCATTAAGAAAAAATCGTGTTCCTGCCTGCCAAATCGTTCCCGCCGTTTACATCAGCCAAAATAAAATAAAAAATCCCCCCCTGCAAAATCGTTCCCCCGAACGGCGGGAACGATTTTAGTGGGTGTGCCCGGCGCCTGCCAGTGAATACGAATACAAATACGATCGTCGGCATAGAGTCGTGCATTTTTACGGTGATTTTAAATTTTGCGACACGGAAGGATCGTTGAAAGCTGAAAGTCACGGTTCAGGCTTCTCTGCGAGTTGCCCACTGGCAGGCTGGACATCAGACGCCTCTCCACCGCGACTGTTTTCTGTACCCCTTGAGATTTAACGCAAGTGTTCACTCGATACGCGGGACACCGGCAACTGCCAGTGATAACGCGACCCGAGGATGGATAGAGGCATAGCAAGGAAGGCCGCGCGAATCCGAGGCGGATCGTCTAAGAGCTGGAAGTTGGAAGTTGGAACCCAGTGCAAAATGGAGCAAGGTCCGGAGGGCGGCCCGCAATAAAGATGAGAATTAATCTTCATGCGATGAACAAGCGATGAATCTATTACAAGTCTATAAATTTTATTTTTAGACTTGTTATTTAGAGTTACTCCGGGAGCCAATTCAGATTCAGAATTGATCGGATTTGGATTGTGATGTCAATACGTAACATGGCTCCCACACTTGAATCAGATTATCTTTCGAGCAATCTACACTCTTCCGCCATGCCGCCGCCCAGATTCAGTCCCCAGGAGACTGCAAGATACCTTGTCTTGCTTGTTGTAGCCCTCATACAGTATATTGTGCTTGGGGTGGCGCTTTATGTTTATCCCCAGTACTGCAAGTCAGAACTCCATGATTCTGCACTCTCTGGACGTGCCTGGCTAAATGAACTCCTAAATCGCCATCCGGACCGCATCTATATCGCGTTTGGGATGCGTCGTCACGTATTCCTTGCACTAGTACTCCAACTGCGCTTGATGGGCCACATGGAGTCCGAGAATTCTCGAATCAGTCTCGACGAATCTTTGGCGATCTTCTTGTACACTTGTGTCACGGGTGTTGCTATAGATCACGTTGCAGAACGTTTCCAGCACTCACACAGCACCATATCTGAGTAAGCTGGGCCTTTGTATCACCAAATGTAGTGAATAATCGGATCCTAGGCACTTTCGAAAGATACTCGACATTTTATCCGGGCACGAATTTTATTCAAAGTACTATCAGTTCCAATGGGTCAGAATTCTCCCAATGGGTTAGAATTCACATTATTTCTCTGTCCCCTTTGCTCCTTGTTGGAGTTCCACCCGGAAGTCCAGCGCGCCCATCACGTGGGCGCGTTTCCGGTGTCTTTAGACACACGTTGTCGGGCCGTTGCCTCAGTCTTTGCTCCGCACATTGACTGAGGTAAAGTGGAATCGTTAGACTCAAAGGACCTTTAACTTATCTTATTACCTAGATATCTGTGTCTAGGTACAACATATTTATATACAGTCTTTGCTCCGCACATTGACTGAGATATCTGTGTCTAGTTTCTACAGGTTATGGGCTTATTGTCCGTTCTTTGAATCGGACACAAAGAAACATTGCATTTAAATCTCACTGTGCACCATGGGAACTAATCCTACGCCGGCTCCGGTGGCTCCGCCATCTGTAATCGCCGCCGTCAAGGCTCCATCGCACTTCCAAGACTTCCCCGCTCTCGACAAAGGAAAGGGAAATTATGTCGAATGGGCGGAAACTTGCTCCGACGCCTTGACCCTTGCTGGACTGCTTAAATACGTCGACGGGAGGATTCCCACACCGGCAGATGCAGGACAACTCGCAATCTGGAAGGATAACGATGAGCTCGCCAAAGCTTGCTTGCGGATGCGACTCACCAGTACCGAGAAAGCCGCCATCCGGGAGGAGACAACCTCGAAGGGCATCTGGGATGCTCTCAAGACCCGTCATCGCAAAGACGGTGTTGTCGCCCAAATGCTCCTGCTCCAGCAGGCCCTCAATTTCCGCTACTCCCGCGCCACCGATTTGAATACGACGACTGAGCAAATCAAAGATGTTGTGAAACACATCTTCGACATCGGTTTACCAAACGAAAACTCACTCAATATCGTCATCATGCTCAACGCCTTGGGTACAGAGTTTACTGGCATTCGGGAGAACATGGACACCCTCCTCAGTTCCGCTGCCCTCACGGTCAAGGTCATCACCGACCGTGTCGAGCGCGAGCAGGCCCGGATCACCGCAGACAAGGCGAATGGCATCGAGACTGTCATGGTCGCCATGCAGAAGCCCATCGCAGCCGCGGCCATAGCATCGCAGGCAGTACCGTCCACCAGCAGGAACTGCGAGACTTGCAATGGCCGGCACCCGACAAAGAACTGCTTCGCTGCAGGTGGCGCCAGAGAGGGAGAAAGAGATGCAGTCCTTGCGGAGGCGAAAGCCCGACGGGACAAGAGAGCTGCCGAGAGCAAGGGATCAGCGGGGGCGGCCCAGAAGGGGAAGAAATTTGTGGATGAGAAAGGCAAGGCATACTATTTTGTCGACGCCACGGACAACAATACCGCCGAATTCGCCGCCGCAGCCACCGTTTCCGACATCACTCCCCAGTCCATCCTTAACAAAGTTGCTGATAACGAGCAGTTCTCCGACAGCGAGCTCTCCATGATGGTGTACCACGGGGTGGACTTGAAGACGAGTGTCGATTGGAGCGACCAGCCAACGAATCAGACGGCCCCATTTTATGTCGACTCTGGATCCACCGTCAACCTCTCGCCGTTCAAGGCCGACTTTGTAAACCTTGTGCCCATCGTGCCCCGGGTGATAAAGGGAGTCGGAGGTAGTGGTGTCGTCGCGGTGGGAGTGGGACAAGTCGTTATTCAGCCACCGTCACGCGGTCACAAGATTCGATTCTCGCACGTCCTCTACATCCCAGGCGCGCAAATTCGTCTTCTCTCCGTCGGATCTCTCTGCGACGCCGGTTACTCGTGCAATTTCAACGCCGCCGGTTGTAATATTGTCAGCGCTGCGCAAGGTATTATTGCTACTGCGACACGATACAACAAGAGTCTCTACGCCCTCAACGGGAAACCTGTCCAAGCGCACGGTGATCAAGCGAACATCGCGAAAGCTGTACCCGACCTCCAAACGTGGCACAATCGTCTCGCTCACACCAATATCCCCACCATTGTCCACATGGCAAAGAATAAATTGGCCACAGGTATGCCAATCGACCTTTCCAATACTCCACCGTCATGCCGACATTGCATCCTTGCGAAACAGACCAAGAACTCCGTGCCTAAGCAGCGCGAGAGGCCAAAGTCAGATCGTAAATTGGGTGTAGTGTACGTAGACTTGACCGGACCTGAAGCTGTGCAATCAGCGACGGGCAATCTTTACTCAATGGAACTTGTGGACGAGTGTACCTCTCGTATTTGGGCAATCCCCCTTCGATATAAAAGCGACGCCCTTCCGAAGCTTCGAGAGTGGGAGAAGAAAGTCAAGCTTGAGACCGGACTTGAAGTTGGGATTTATCGTACCGACAACGGCGAGCTGAAGAGTCATGAGATGGACGCCTGGCTAGCATCCAAAGGCACCCAGCAACAATTCACTGCCCCATATACGTCAGCGCACATTGGTATGGTTGAACGATCTCATCGTACCCTCATGAGCCGCGGCCGAGCGATGCGATCTGCCGCAAACGTGCCTGCAAATCAATGGGATGAATTTGTGAAAACTGCGGCACACATCTCAGAACGAATTCCTACCCGTGGGCACAGTGGTGAGACTCCGTATGAGGCCTGGTACAACAGGAAGCCAGACCTATCTCACTTACGAGAGATCGGATGTCGGGCATTCGTGCTGGTGCAGAATCGGAATAACCCAAAAATTTACGACCGTTCCATTGAATGTGTCCTAATTGGGTACTCTGAAAATTCCAAGGCATACAGGTGCTATCATCGTTCGACAAAGAAAGTACTCACCTCTTTTCATGTCGCGTTTATTGAATCCAAAGACGAAATTCCTCACCCCCTACACCCTGGACTTATCCTGGACGGGGAACAAGCTGAACCCGAACCTCCTAATAAAGCCCCGTTAATACCCTCTAACGACGACGACGAGATGATCCCACCTGCACCGCCAGCTCTGGCTCCCATACCTATGGCCATTCCCCTTCCTGTACAAGCCCCCGACGCTGCACAAGACGCGGCCGCTAGCGAAAGCGAGGGGGAGCAGCAGGAGGAGCAGGAGGAGCATGCCCCTCGTCGTTCAGGTCGCGAGAGACGAGCACCAAGAGCGGAACCGACGCGTACCGATAACGCGGTAGCCGATGCAAAGGCTAGTGGTGTCCGTGTCAAGGACGCACGGAAGGCGAGGCGCGAAGCACAAGTTGCTGCAAGGAGAGAGGATGACGAGGAGGAGGCCCCGATAGATGATGATGCACATATCCCCGAGGAAGCTATTGCCGCAATCGCAGCTGCACTCGAAAGCCGTCGTCCAGGACTTGACATGACCTATCCAGATGACACACCAACGCTCAGATCAGCCCTTCAGTCGGACGAAGCACCCAAATGGCAAGAGGCCCTGGAATCCGAATTCAATTCCCTCAAAAACCTCGATGTCTACGACCTCGTACCTCGTGCCAGTGTTCCTAGCGGTCGAAAGGTCATGCACGGCAAAGGTGTCTGCAAACGAAAACGCGATTCGCAGGGCGTAGTACAGCGCCACAAAATTCGTTGGGTCCTCCTGGGGTATGAGGCAATATATGGACAGGATTATACTAAAACCACCTCACCTACGGCACGAATGGAATCCCTCCGACTACTCGCGCACATCGGCGCGTCCCTGGATTGGGATATGCAGCAATGGGACATTAAAACAGCCTACCTCCATGGGGTCCTTGACGAACCCTGCTACATGTTCCAGCCGAAGGGGTTTGAGGAGCGAGGAAAAGAGGACTGGGTGTGGAAGCTCAAGAAAGGGTTGTATGGGATGAAGCAGGGTGGAAGAACGTGGTACCAGACCATGCACAAAGCGATGTTGGAGTGGGGGTTCACCAGACTTGGCACAGAACACTGTGTTTACCACCGCACGAGTCCGACGGGTACAGTGATCACCGCCATCCATGTCGATGATTTCACGTCGATTGCAACCAGCAAGGAGGAGAACGAGCGCTTCAAAGCTCAGATACGCGAGAAGTGGGACATTTCGGACCTAGGCGACCTTCACTTCGTGGTTGGAATAGCCGTTGAACGTGACAGGGAGAAGAAAACTGTAATGCTCTCGCAGACAGCACTCATTGATCGCATCATTTCCCAATTCGGACTTGCGGATGCCTATCCCGTTAAAACCCCACTTCGTCCTAACACTCGACTCTCCAAAGCTGACTCCCCGAAAACCCCCGCCGAAAAGGCCGCCGTTGCTCACCTTCCATATCGCGAACTCGTAGGATCCCTCATTTATGTCTCAAATGGCACTCGTTCCGACATTGCGCACGCCGTCTCTCAACTCAGTCGATTCAATGACTGTTTCGGCCGCGTGCACTGGGAAAATGCGAAGCATGTTGCGAGATATCTTAAGGGCACTCGTGATTTCTGCCTCACATTAGGAGGAGCAACACCTTGCGAGCTTTCCGGATTCACCGACTCTGACTACGCAAATTGTGTCGATTCCAGAAAATCAATCTCGGGCTATTGTTTTTCCCTTGGCTCGGGTGTTATCTCGTGGATGTCCAAGAAGCAACCTACTGTCTCGACGTCTTCCTGCGAAGCAGAGTATATTGCTGCTTGCTGGGCAACCAAGGAAGCTGTATGGATTCGATCCGTGCTCAAGGCAATCTGCTTTCCTCAAAACAATCCTACCGCCATATACATCGACAACCGAGGTGCTCGTATCCTAACTGAGGACGCCTCATTCCACTCCCGTTCGAAACATTTTGATGTCCAATACCATTATACCCGTGAACGAGTCGAATTCGGCGACGTGATCTTCAAGGACGTACCAACCAAAAACAACATCGCGGATATCTTCACCAAATCTCTTCCCTTCCCATTATTCTCTGTGTTCCGTAAACGACTCGGGATTCGAAAACCATAACTGAATTCCATTCGAGGAGGAGCTGGACTTCCCGGTGAGGAGGAGTGTTGGAGTTCCACCCGGAAGTCCAGCGCGCCCATCACGTGGGCGCGTTTCCGGTGTCTTTAGACACACGTTGTCGGGCCGTTGCCTCAGTCTTTGCTCCGCACATTGACTGAGGTAAAGTGGAATCGTTAGACTCAAAGGACCTTTAACTTATCTTATTACCTAGATATCTGTGTCTAGGTACAACATATTTATATACAGTCTTTGCTCCGCACATTGACTGAGATATCTGTGTCTAGTTTCTACATTTTCCGGGATTAACTCGTGTAGTACTCCTCTGTATCCGTGCAAATTCCCTAGGGAATCGAAGGGGAGAAAGGTACTGAAAAGCAGTTACCGGCTCATCAAACTCAGGCTGTTTTTGGAATACATCTATATTCTGCTTTCCCCTCTCCCCGTGAAGCCCCAGGAAAATTAGAGGGCAGTATTGGAATAACATTATCACATTTGGGTGACTCACATTTTTTTGCCGGGCGCAGATTCAACTGCAATTGAGGCGCTTTGGGAGCCATCATCAGAGGCGTGACATATACAATCCCCGCCTACATCACAGTGATCATCAACTGACTCGGCGCCGCTTCCGAGGCAGGGGAATTGCGATCAATCAGCGGAGATTTGGATGCCGTTTGTGACATTGAGTGACTGGATGAGTCCCCTCCTATTGCAGTTGAACTCGCCCCCGGTAAAAGAATCTAAGGAGACAGAATGTGTTAGAAACTGTTCAATATCACCCTCAAATATTTTTGGAGCTTAAAGTCCAGCGGGAAAAGCAGAATATAGATGTATTCCAAAAACAGCCTAAGTTTGATCAGCTGGTAACTGCTTTTCAATACCTTCCTCCCCTTCAATCCCCTAGAGAATTTGAACGGATACAGAGGAGTACTATGTGAGTTAATCCCGGAAAACTCCGGGGGAAAAGGAGCAAAGGGGACGGAGAAATAATGTGAATTCTAACCCATTGGGAGAATTCTGACCCATTGGAACTGATAGTATGTGCGCCTCCCCAAAGCAAATGCTCCACCTCCACCTGCCATCCGGAACAATCCAAAGTTGTAGCAGGCATTCTCGAGGGCGGGGGGACGCGACGCGACGAGAGAAGCAGAGAGAAAAAGTGTGGGAGCCGTGTTACGTATTGACATCACAATCCAAGAATCTGAATTGGCTCCCGGAGTAACTCTTACCCACGGTTTCCGAGCCAGTGGACCTGTATTTTCTGAAATGACGTATGCTTTTCGTGTTGGAACCCTTTACTTTTAAGGTAATTTGATTGCTGCTTACCTTACCTCTTTTTACTCATCTTCACGTGTTCTCAACTTAATTATCTTGAACCCGTCGGCCATAGAAATAGATCCGACATCATGCGAACAGTGCTATCAGATGGGATATAACGATGCGAACAATCCTTGATTGGGACACATTGTCCTTCACCCTTCATGTCCATCCTTTCGTCCATTGCCTTTGATCGTTTTATTTCCAGATCATTGAATGTCCAACTCTTTTCAGGTATAAAATCAATGTATGCTTTCGCTTTTCACTCATTTAACAGCTAATATGTGCGCCTTTTTCAACATGCCAACCAAATATACTGCAACAAACTCCGGGTTCTAGAGAAATTAGCTGGGTCATGGCACACATTCTGAGTAGGCAGAAATTGTCCTTTTCATGTGTGGAATCACCCTGTGCATTCACTTTTCACACTCATTTACCAGCTAACCTGGACCTGTGCACCTTGCCCAAACTTTTTCAAACTGCCAACTACATATACTGCAACAAACTCCGGGTTGTAGGAAAGTTAGCAGGGTCATGGCACACTATCTGAGTCATCATAGGCCGCCCTTTTTATGTGTAGAATCACCCTATGCACTTACCTTTCACTCATTTACCAGCTAACCTGTGCACCTTACCCGAACTTTTTCAACCAGCCAACCAAACATACTGCAACAAACTCTGGGTTGTAAGAAAATCAGTGGGGTCATGGCACACAATCTGAGTGGGCATAAACCTTCTTCTTCATGTTTAGAATCACCCTTTCCATTCACTTTTCACTCATTTACCAGCCTACCTGTGCAACCTGCCCAAACTTTCTCAACATGCTGACCAAACATACTGCAACAAACTCCGGGTTGTAAAAAAATCAGTGGGGTCATGGCACACAATCTGAGTGGGCAGAAACTTTTTCATGTGATGTTTTTTAAGGGCTACAATATCCGTTTCTCGGCTTCGATTGCACTCCTTCCAATAATCTCGGGTCATGGGTTCAATAGGTAAATTAAAACCGCGATGGATTAACACGATGTGGTGGATGTACAGCAATAGTGCTCAGGCCTAAGTTTCTGTACTGCAAAATGACGATGAACCACTCCACCTAAGGCCCTACGTGTTATATGTAGTAATAGTAAACACAAAAGGCTGAAGGCCAGACTTGTACTGCCATGCGCCAGCAATGGCCCTCAAACACAAGTTTATATTCTTGTTGGCCGTCGGATACCAACGCAAAAGCCAGCAGATGGGCAAGCCACTCCCTACTGCTTACTTGGAATTTGGAGGTCCATCAGGCAGCCTTCCCTCATCTGGGCGCCAAGTCGAGGAGATGCGAGGAAATGAACACGTCCTCGCCTGATTCTTCTGAATCGTCGTCAGTCAGTGTTTTCGTCTTGCGCGTCAGAGTCTCCACCTGAGTCCAAAGACGCAGAGTATTCATCCTCGCTCAATGGCGCCTCCTCCCCCTCCTCCCAATCACGTTCGTCGATATGCGCGGCCTCTGGGCCCGGACGAGGATGCAGAAAGTTGATGGGGAGGGGTTGGCGCTGAGTGGAACTGAACACGACGGAGGGTAACGCTGCGGCATAATTAATGGGAAGTGAAGGGAACCCGATGCGAATCTCCCGAGGGCGCGAACCCCAGTGAGATAACAACGATTGGAGGGCCGCGATCGAGTCTGGTAAAAGCGAGGCTTCATCGGCATGCAGCCTTTGGAGTGCCGGAAGCGACAAGACGCTGAGGGGGTTCAAAAGCTGGTTAGGGCCCCGAAGTTTTAAATGTTTCATATGGGCGAGGCCTATATGGCTTTAATCCGAACAAACAAGAGCATTAGCTGCAGACTACTGTTCAGGAAATTTCGCCTACCTAGGCATATCATCCTCTGTATTAACACCTTCCTCATGTCGAGAGAAGGTTGCGTCGCAGTAGACAAGGAGGGGCGCAAGCGCTAGGATCGCCATACATTGCTTTATACGGATGCTCTGGATTAGCAGCACCGTCAACTGGGACCAAGGGAGCATGTCGTGGAACACCTCTTCGCATTGCGCAATTGCCACCCGGTGCAGCAGCGGAGATGCACGGAAGGCCGTGGACCGGCGTCGTGCATCTTCGGTCGTGGGTATCGACACGCTCGTCGTGAGACTGCGGAGGAGAGGGAACGGTCCCTCGATAGCGGCGAGTTTGGCTACAGGCACAAAAAGCCTGAGATGCTGCCAGCGCGCCCGGTGCGCCATGATTATTTCGAAGAGCGGAGGGGTTTCGAGACGGTAATAACGTAATTCCAGAGAGAGAGGGCAAGAGCGCGAACGGCGGAGGGCAGCTTCCATGCGGACGTGGTCGGCTTGGTCGCTTTGTTTCGAGTCCCGGGCGAGGAGGACGACCTTGAATGTGCGCCAAAGCTGCGGGGTAGAGAAGGCAATTTGCCGCCACGGACGACAGATCTGACTTAGAGTGGTCGGGGACAGCAGACCCGTGTGCGCCGCGCGTTTCGGGTACACTGGCAAGAAAAATACGAAGATTTCGGAAACAATTTCGGGGGGAAGAGTCAAGACCGGATAGGTGTAGGCATCGAGGCGTTCTTGAACAGTTTCCTGTTCGGCTCTGAGCGCTCGAATGGAGCACTCTAAATCGATAATTTGAGCCGCCAGGTCTGCAATGCGGTCACGATCCGCCCTCCTCGCTCGGGCTGCTTGTGGGTCGGCCATGATGATAGTTCGTGCTATACAGCAATAACTTGGATTTGTGTGAAATTAGAGCGCGTTTGTCCAAATCACTCACGAAGGTTGCACGAAGGTGATGATTCACGAAGAAAGGCCGTTCGTGGCTGTGCATCCACTTGAAACTCCGATCCGATCATCACGGCACACCGGCGGCATGTTGAGTTGAGAAAGAGTTCATGCAATTCAACCATAATGTGCTATCAATTTGCTTGACTAACCCCGGGTCCCCGACTGCCTCTTCGAGATTAGGTCGAGACCATCGTAGATCTCGGCGTAGGACTAGTTAGGACTGTCGCCGTCCCGTCAACGGGGACCGTGGTCAATTTTGTGCTGGGGGGTGTCACAAACCTGCTAAGAAGACAATTGACGTTGTCGCACATTGAATTTGAGATCCACATACCGGACACGAGGGCGAGTTTCGCACCCAGGGGGCATCCCGAGGGTAGCCTGGGTTAGGTGCCTATTTTCACTCATGCAAAGGCCCAGGGAGTCACGTAGCTTGCAGGCTGCAGGTAAATAATTTATCATTGCAGTGCTCGCGCCGGCACCGAACTTGAACTCACCTCCCAGTACTTTGCTGATTCCATGAATTTTCAGTTTTCCACTTGAGGCTTGACCGAACTCGATGCTAATGAGACACTTGCCCCCCACCACAATACGAGCTGCCCTTCCTTCATTCAAGCTGTCCTTGCACGGATGTACGGATGTACGAGTACGGCACCGTCTGTGGGCCCGGCGGCCCAGGATGGTATCGCAAACAGTACGGTGGAACCACACTTACTTGCTCGCGGGATCCCAGGAGCGTCTGTTTGGCCAAGTCAGAGGAACATAGTAGATTTTGCCTCCACCGGCAACGTTGCGGACACCCTTGATTTCGCATGATCTGCAAGAGCAAAAACCGTTGTGGCCTTTCATATTTAACGACTTCTCGATGGCTATGATGTCGCCAGTCTCGAAGATGTTGTATCCACGCAGTTGGAAGAAGTTTTGATCGAGCGCGTTGAACGTGCGCACTCCGCGGGCAAGCTGCGCGCATTCTTCGTCATAGGGGATAAAAAAACTGTGCGCATCCTTCGGCGAATGAGGGCCTGGAATGATACCGGTGGACATCAAGCCGATTCCATCGATGTGGTTGCGTATCTTTGGTCGAATGCAAAAATTTTGAACGAGCATCGGGGGTAGCAGATGGACCGCCGCGGTTGCGTTTGAACAGAAGGTACGAGTTGGTGCATAGTCCCAAGCACACATCGTACTTGCCAGAGAAGTAGGGATATGGGAGAGTTTCGCCATCGACAATGATGTTCCTGGTACAGAGGGTGCGATAGTGCTTTGCATCGAAGACGTCGGATATTGTGCCGGGGACGTGTTTGTAATTATAGCGGTATAGGAGCTCTTGGATGGAGTTTGGGTTCTGAAATAAACCCTGAAGACGGGGGATAATGGGTAGGTAGGCGAATATGCGACGAGGCTTTCCTGTTTTCAACAGGCGAGGTTCATCACAATAGGGGCATTCGGTCAGGTCAGAGAAAGCTCCCAAGTATGCTGCGCAAGAGTTGACGCAGCATGGGTACCAGACCGGCTCGATCCGAGCGAGGATGGCGATTCTATGCAACATAACCCACTCCGAGCTCAGAGCGAGTTTGTGGCGAAAAGAGTAAAAAATCAGATTATACGCGGTGCGTGGCATTTGGGAGACCATCTTGAGCTTAAAGGCACGGATGTTGTCGCGGTCCTGATCAGTCAGAATGATGTTACCTAGTTGCAGATTAATGGAGGCAATTGAAAATTTTCTCAAACCTACGTTCGTCCCACCTCCGTATCTCTGCTGCGACGCCGAACTGATCATGCTTGTTTGTAGCATCCGGGCCCACCATATCATCCAGTGCCTCTAGCATCTCCTCCAACGAAACTTGCTCATCGAGGTCCTGAAACTCATCGAATCCGTGCCACTCGTCCATGTCCACATCGGAGGCGGGATCGGGAATTGTGGTGGTAAAGGATGCGGTTGAGACGCTATCAGAGGTCTGGTCATGAACCTTGGCTTCAAACGAATTTCCTAGCACAGGAGGCTCGTCACCGGACAAATACTTTATTAGCTCCTCTTAAGTTCTGGGTGAAATCATCAACATCACGTCTTAAGTTTCAAGCAACTTAAGTGCAACAAACAATATTATGTGGCTGTAGAATAAGCCCTGAATTCTTACCTCTATTGCAACTTAAGACCTTGAACAGACTGAAGATGTAGCAGTTATAAGAACCCGGGGTCCAAACTCGAGTTCCCACTCGAACTCATGTTCTACCCGCCAGGGGGGGCCAAACCGACGTCGAGGGCGGGCAGAGACCCTTTAACCGGCCGTACTAGTAGTACTTAAGCTCTGCAGGAACTCAAGTTCTGCGCCAAGTACACAAGAGAGTGTATCAACCATTCTGCAGGAACTCAAGTTCCGCCTCGAACTGAAGTTCTACGCACCAGATACTCAAGTTCTGCAACTCAAGTCTTCAGTTTGATCCTGCACCAGAAAATGACTACGTACGTCTTCGTCAAGCTCAAATGCGAGCTTCGGCTAATGAATGATTGAATCTGGTGTCCTTCGGGGACGGATCTGACCTACTTCAGTTTTACGGGATCCGGGTCGCCCGTAAACTTGTCAAACTGGGTTTGAGAAAATTCCTGCAGTGACCAGGGGCGGACAAGGAGAAAAGATAACAGAAACCGACATAAACAGTACAGTGGACCTATTACTTTGCATAGTAAGTGGGAGATTTACCACAAAAATGGTTGGGTGGCACACCAAATTTCAACAAATGCCACCGTCGCCGGGCGACTCGGGTCCAAGTCCGGTCCGCAGTTGTTCGTGCCAGCCTTCAAACCGTAACGTCGGACACCGTTGCATGTGAGAGAGAATAGGTGAAGAGCCTTGAGAGTACTGGATGCACCGCGAGGAGAGCGATGAGGTGGTGGGAGCTAAGGCGAAATGATGTGTTTGTTTGTTCGTGATCTCCGACGTGCGTAACGTCATACTCTAGCAACCACCATGACCGACCCAACCCGACTTACTTGCGGCGAACCGGTCCCAAGAGAAGGTGCCTGCCCTCAGCGAGCCGTGACATTGCTTCTAATTTACCACCCTAACCATCCATGTCGTCGGTCCGCGCGATTTAAGTGCTTGCCACCCGCTGGAACTTGAAACAGAAGACGCCGGGAAAGGTGTGTCCATTCTCTACAACATTTTTGCCCTGATTCACCCTGCCTCTCAGCTCTTTAGGCCAATCTCCCTGAACAACTTGAACCACGTCCGTATCGTCGGTGGCAAAGGCGACAAGTATACTGGCTCTTACGGTACGCACATGCGGCGTCCGTCCTCCTTCTTTACTTTCACGTAACTCACCCTCAGCCCCAGTGAACTCCGGCCAACCATTCACCTGGGTGCGTTTCTGTTCAAGTGCCCCGAGTTCTCCTGCTTTTCATACTTACTTACTCCCGGTGCCACTATCGGCTACCGTGATGAATGGGGCATGCACGCAGGTGCGCGGTATCTGAATACCGCCGTCTGTGTGGCTCCCAGCTTACTGTTGTTGACTCGCAGCATTTGTAGACTCCCTGTCGCTGAGGTTATGAATGGAACTTCAGTTTTGCACCCCAAACTTAAGTTGTTGGTGCGACTCAAGTTGCGGGCAAAGACTTAAGTCTGAGGTACTTGAGTGCTTCCCTTGTCTGGGATGACTGCAGAATAGAGGTACATTACGCGGTGGCGCCCGGAACTTAAGTTCTGGGAGACTTAAGATGTGTTGTCGATGATTTCACCCAGAACTTAAGATGGGCTTGTCTTATTTCATCACCGGAGCATTCCTGTGATGCTTCATCAAAATAGTCCCAGTTTGACTCATTTTCGATGTCAGCAGCAGCAGATTCGGATTGGATAGAGTGTGGGGAGTGGGGAAAGGGAAGGACGTCGTCGTCGACCATATCAACATCGGAGGTTAGGGATGGGGACGGCGAAACGGAGGGACGGATGGATGCACGAGGAACCCGTTTGTAATGCTCCAATCGGGTTCGGTGGCTATTGAGCTTGCTACAGGTGCTTTTGCAATTGCAGATTTTATGATTTGTGTTACTCTTCTTCTTCTTCTCTGGTTTTTTAGGCTGGGTACGCGCCATTGGGAATGCTGTCGGTGCAGTGCCGAAAACGGTGTTGAAAAGATCCCCAAGAGAAAGAGTATTTCAGCTGTAATGAGACAGAAGATTCAAGTGGTTGCCAAATATTCACCAGGAGTTACTGCAAGCCGGGAGTGCAAAAGAGGGAAGCGAGCGGAAGCAAGAAAACTTTGATCCATTGATGCGGTGCTCCCCGCAGCAAACAAGTCCATCATCATCAATGATTCAAAAGCCGACAGTACGGAACAATCCGGCAGGCCGGCACAAGGAGAAAACAAAACTCACTCAGGGTGAGTGCGTGGGGGGTGGAGTGTTAGAATCACACTTGACTTGAGTGTCTCAAAAAGCACTCAAGTTGCACACACTCAACCCGAGTGTGTGATTCAGAATTGGAGTGAGTGGTCACTCAACCTGAGTGTGATCACTCCCCACAGTGGGTCGGGGTCGAGGTCGGGGTCGACGGGGATCCCAGACGCGCAGGAGAAGGGGTCACTGTCGTCGTCGGCGGTGGTGCGCCTCAGAAGCATTGGTCTACTACCTCGGCGCGCTCTGGTGGCCTCTTTCAGACGCGGCGCATGGGATCCTGCATGCTGACTGTCTCGCGTTCCTGCTGCTCCGAGCCTGTCAAGAACTTGAAAGATAGTTTTCCTTACATGTCCTTTGGCGCCCCGTCCCACACCGAACGTGTTCCATATACACGTAAGACCGCGCGCGCGGGTAGGTGGGGATGATATGGATGGGATATCATTATACTTCCCATCGTCCCCGCTGTCCCGCTGTCCCAGTTCCAACTGGCACTCGCGTCGGAGTTCCGAACTCATGTGTAGATGTGTCCTACATTCTCCGCCAGTAGCTGTCTTCGTATGTGCTCTACACCGCGATATCCTTTCATTTTTTTAACGTCACGCCAGATCCCAATAACTCTCGATTCTATCTGGACATCTCCCTCCCTACCTACAATGTACATCGTTTCGCCTCTCCGACCTTGCACCACCTCTACTACCCCGCCCCCACATCCACTTTACCCTGAGTCTCAATCAAATGCGCTGATAGCTACATCGTCCCGCCGAATATATGCGCCGAACGCGGGCGCCGTTATATAGACATGGCCCGCAGCTGAGCTCTGGGCGCTGTTCCTCTCACCACTACGGACATCGATGACCGCAAGTGCTTGGCAATCAACATATTGAATCGAACAAAACTGTCAAGTCAGCTGACCTATATATATATAACACGAAAAATAGCTCGCATGATTCACATCCTCCTTCTTTCCTACGGTCACTACAGATTTACCTCTATGAAACTTTTATTGCCTCCTCTGTTTTTGGTGCCTGCAGCTTTCGCTGCTACTGCTGGTTCGTTTGAGAATGTCGGAGACACTCTTGTTAGTGCGATGATGGTGGGTTTCTTGCTCGACTAATCCGCGGAAGTAATTGACCAGAAAGAAATGTAGATGTTTTTGGGGAGCAACGACAAGGTAGGGTTCCAGTTTCGGCGCTTTGCATGCAGACTTCTTCACACGCGTAAGGTGTATATTATGGACAAAGCAGAAGGGAACGCGGCTCAAGTCAATGGCCATCCTGCGTGGGGCTCCGTATGGTGTGTGCAGGCGCCGCACCTCGGCTCGACCGGGTTAACACGAAGACCAGGGATATGGCGACGCAGCAGACCACCGTTATGGACATCTTGACCAACACATTCTGCAGTTCTGGTATGTTCTCCGATATACTGTATGTCTTCCACTGTACTTAGCCGCACTACGCAGGATTACATCTTCCAAACGGGTATGAATTATGGATCCTTCTTCTTGTTTTGAATTCTGAACCTCATTTTTAACGTAGTTCCTTCGTGACGTTCGGCGGTAACGGAGCCATCGGTCCCGGGGCCAACCTTGGGTCAGTGGTTTGTTTTTATGGCAGCGGAATTATGAATTGACCATCTTTGCTGTCTTCCAGTTCTCAGAGGTATCCTGATAACGCCTCGGCGAGCTGGGATGCCACGTATCAGGACTTTGACGGTGCCAAATCTATCCGACTCCTCAACCCGTGCGATTCCTCCAAGGACTTTTCGTCCCCCGAGTGCCAATGGTTCGACAACCCCGCCGTATTATCCATGCAGGCAAAACGATGGTATTCTACCGTACGTCCTTTTTTCCCCTGCAGTTTGAACACAATATGAGAGCTATTCTCTCCCCAGGCCGAGGCCCTGGCAAACGGGACGATCGCAATTATTGGTGGCTTCATCAACGGAGGTATATTTGATCACATAAAAAAAACACAAAGCATCCCTGATGATTCACTCAGGCTACATTGCGCGCCACTGGCCCCCCGATGATCCTCACGCTGGCACCGAATTAACATACGAGTTCTTCCCTTCACTTTCTTGTGCAGACATCTGGATTGAACGCTTACCCACTCTCATTTCTCCTCAGGCGAGAACAGCTTTTTTTCTTTTTGGTTTCCTTACTCTAATATCTTTCGTCGTAGTTCAGGGCAGATGTTCTTACAGGCGAATATCTCTACTAGTGCGTATATCTTGTCGTTCAGACCTGAAGGTTCGCTCAATTCCGCTCTCAGCGATTTGGAACTACGAGGCCAACACACTGACCCCTCTCCCCGACATGCCGCATGGCGTCGTTCGGGTGTACCCCGCCAGTGGCGCGTTAGCCATGCTTCCCATGACCCCGGCCAACAACTACTCCCAAACCATTATTTTCTGTGGAGGATCCGACATGCCTGATAACGCTTGGGGCAATTTTTCGTATCCGTGGATCAATACCTGGGACTATCCAGCTTCCAAGGATTGCCAGCGTATTACTCCCGAGCCCGCCGACGGATCTTCCCCACAGTATGTACAAGACGATGATCTCCTCGAAGGCCGCACCATGGGTCAATTCATCATCCTTCCCGATGGCAAACTTCTGGTGGTCAACGGCGGATTGTACGAATGAATCCCTTGCGTCGTGTTTATCTGAATTGTTTTTTTAGGAACGGGACAGCTGGGTTTGGCCAAAGGAACTTCGTTACAACTGAAGACGAGATGCCGTTCGGACAATCATATGCGTCTGGCCCTGTCGGGACCCCCGCGATTTACGATCCCGAGGCTCCTGTAGGCAGCCGCTGGTCCAACGCCGGGTTTGAGACCTCGCCGCTCGCCCGCCTTTACCATTCCTCCGCGCTCCTCCTTCCCGATGCCTCTGTTCTCGTCGCGGGGTCCAACCCCAACGTCGACGTGAACATCAGCTCGAATGTTCTTTACCCGACGCAATATACGGCCGAGAAATTCTATCCTCCTTATTTCGCGGCCAGCACTCGGCCAGCCCTGGCTGGCATGCCCTCGAAGCTGACCTACGGTGGACCTTCTTTCGACATCACCGTCCCCGCGAGCTCGTACTCTGGATCTGGGAACGACGCCGCTGCTAACACTGCAAGTTTACCACCACAGCTGTCGTTCTCCTCGTGCCTAATTCTTTTCTTTACAGAAAGTCACTGTCATCCGTGGCGGGTGGACGACGCACGGCATGAACATGGGACAGCGGTACATGCAGGTTCGTACATCACCGGTGGACGTTCGCACAGTATATCGGACTGATTTCATTCTATTCACCTCCCGCAGCTCAAGAACACTTACACCGTCAACGAGGACGGTTCCATCGTCCTCCACGTCGCGCAGATGCACCCGAACCCCAACCTGTTCCAACCCGGGCCCGCCATGCTCTTCGTCGTGGTGAACGGCGTACCTTCGAACGGCACGCATGTTATCATTGGCAGCGGCGCTATTGAGCAGCAACCGACTGCAGCTGAGGCCGCGCTTCCAGACAACGTGCTCCTCTCTTCCGCCAAGGGTTCCGCCCCGTCCTCCTCGACCGACAACACTGCTGCCGGTGGGAGCCAGGGCCACTCCTCCGCCAGGACCGCGCATGTCGCCCTGACTGCAGTGATCAGCGCCGTTGGCGTCACCCTCCTCGCCGTAGGCGTCGGGCTCTAATGACATACGGCCCGTATCGACGGGTCCATGGACCATGACTATTTGTAATTAGAACGTCAACCACGCACACTATGGACCTCAATGATCTCGTTACTACTAGTACATACTCCGTACTGCCGCTCCTTACTGTCCTGTCGATTCTCTCCGATGGACCTAATTGGACATTTTACGCTACGCGGGCTTGTTTCCAAAGTAAAGAACAGTTTATACACTATGTACTATAGATGAAAAGCGCACTATATACGAGGGAGCGCGCCGGTATTCGTTCCACTATCACAGTACTGTCTGGTATATCCAGTATTGCTGCAGCAGTAACGCAAGCCAGCCATCGCCCTCTTGAGCTGATTTGTCGCTCGCCGTTCGCACTGTGAACCCGAGCCACAGCCGGGATGCTTCGCGAATTCTCAGACGGAGCGTTATCGGCGGTAGTGTTACCGCGGTCAGGTTCAGAACCGATTGTGAATCTGAACCGGACCTGAACCGGACCCAGGTTCAGGTTCAGTGGCTAGAAGCATGTTTGATACGACACAGGGGGGTGTCGTATCTACAATATTACTAGTCCTATAGGAAAAAGCGTGGACCCGGAAAATCTTGTTTGTTGAGCCGGTTGGCTGAGATGATTAAGTTGCGTACCAGTGGTTGACAAGAGGAAAAACTAGGGCATATGAACGAGGCCCAAGTCTAGGTTTGGTTGCTAGAACTCGACCATTTGGCCGCAGGGAATCGCAGAAAAAAACTTGCGCACGAACGAAGTCAAAGAGTCAAATTTTCCGGGCGCCAGGTGTCAAGTCCGCCTGAGGCGGCGACGCGGTGGTGGATACTTATCTTCTGGTCCAAGTTTTAGGTAGGGCTCATGCAAGACACGATTAAACGAGCTTGAAAGCGCCGAGGAAAAGGCATGTTAAGACAACGCCGAGAAGGTCCAGGGCGATGTCGAGATGCCGTGAGATCAATCCGTGCACGCGGTGATTCCATCACAGCTCTCACTTTGCTTTTCACTCGCCACCATTGCCAAACCAAACGACAGCGTTCGGGTTGGTTCTCCGCTGCCTCCAATCGCTGCACAGACTGAACCGCCTCCTTCACCGCCCTCCAGTTATCGCTAGCATTGTGAACATGAATTTTCCCCGAGTGGAAGACGTCTCGATGCCACTGGCAATAGCAGAAAATCCTCTTTCTGACTTCGAATCCGACGATGATACCGAGGGATTCGACTTTCAACCGACTGAAACCGAGTCTGGACCTCGTAGTACTGATATTCCTTCCACAGAGGTCAAGGTATGTTGCGTTCTCTGACGCGCCGATAAAAGTTTCCCAGAATCTTCTCCACGAAGGCTCAATTTCATGCCGCCATGTCTGAAGGCTTCACATTCGACGGAGAATTTGCAGTGTCCGCCCATTACGCGATGGATGTCGCACCAAATCCATGTCTTGAGCTTGATGGTCTAGGAACGGTCGGTCTTCCGCTCAGCGACAGGGACGCCCGCGCCTTCATGTCTTGCGAATTCGTTCACAATCGGGACAACGGCACCGCGATCTGGGAGATCCCCGCAGAAAAGGTGCGCGTTCTCCCTTCTACTCCGATGTTAAACAAAACAACCGGATCGTAGATTCATTTCGATAATCCCACTTGGGAAAAATGGATCCAGAACACCGCCGGACCTGCCGCAGTACTTGCGCTCACTGCGTCCAAGACCAAAAGCGTTGTATTTTCATTGAAGCGATTGGTGCTTTACGCACCTGGTTCACGTTCTTCACGGTGTGTCTCTACTCTCCCCCTTATCATCTCGCGGCACGTTAATCTCGCTACTTAGAGTCCCGTATGATTCCGCGTAAGACGTCCTTTCTCCTTAACCAGACTGCACCCAACATCGTTTAGGATCGAGGTCTCTGCCAATACTAGCGTTGGGCACCTCATGGTCATGCTGCCCAGTCGACATGAGGGCGGAAAGTCTCAGTTGCGGCACGCTGGTCGGGTAAAAACATGGGATCTTGCACAGGAAAGCGGCCGCCGGACGTCAATCGTCGCGGCGTACTGGGGCGTAAACCACACCCAATCCAGCCTCGTCTCTGGATATCGGTTGGCCCTCGTCTACGAGATGATCCATCACCCAAAACCCGGTGAAGATCGCCTTGGACTCCCACAGATGAATGTCGTGCATCGGAACCTACATAACATCCTGCGCTCCTGGAAGGATCATGCCGACGCCGCACCGCAATTTCTCCTTTGTTTACTGAAGCACCAGTATTTCAAGATTCCCACCTTCTCTGCGGAGTCCCTTACCGGTAGCGACGCGGCCATTGCAGCCCACCTCCGCCCCCTTGCCCGTCAGCTCGGGTTCCGTGTCTTGCTTGCCCATATCGACTTTATAGTCACCGGATCCGCTTGCGTAAACGAGGACGAAGACGAAGAGTATGAGAGGTATGACGAGGACGAAAATTACTATGATGAGGGGGACTTCGAGGACTACGGCGAACCCTACGAGGCCGTAGAACTTCGCCGAATCGTGAATTTGGGTGGGATTCCAGTCGACGTGGACCTAGATGTCGAACCAGAAGATGTTTCGAAAGCACCTGCTAATCCCGAATATCAGAGGCCACTAGACCAACCTTGTACCTCTAAAGTTGGTCTAAGGGGTTAGAATTTGGCTGGGGTACCCTTCCGAGGGCACCCCACGGCTTTTTGAGGGGACATAGGGTACAAATACCCTCCAAAGTCGACTTTCGGGGGTGGTGAGAAGGGTAACGGTGGTGCGAAGGGTACGTGACCGGGGCAAGGTGGACAGGGGGGTGGGTAACGGTGGTGCGAAGGGTACGCGACGAGGCAAGGTGGACAGGGGGTGGGTAACGGTGGTGCGAAGGGTACGCGACCAGGGCAAGGTGGACAGGGGGTGGGTAACGGTGGTGCGAAGGGTACGCGACCGGGGCAAGGTGGACAGGGGGGTGGGTCAGTGTGGAGGCAGGGTACGCCAGTGCGGTAGGGTAGACAGGGGGGTGGGTCAGTGTGGAGGCAGGGTACGCCAGTGCGGTAGGGTAGACAGGGGGTGGGTCAGTGTGGAGGCAGGGTACGCCAGTGTGGTAGGGTAGACAGAGGGGTGGGTCAGTGTGGAGGCAGGGTACGCCAATGCGGTATGGTAGACAGGGGGGTGGGTCAGTGTGGAGGCAGGGTACGTCGGTGTGGTAGGGTAGACAGGGGGTGGGTCAGTGTGGAGGCAGGGTACGCCACTGTGGTAGGGTAGACAGGGGGGGGGTTGGCATGGTGCAGGGGTACACCACCGTGGTAGGGGGTACATTGTGTACTTTGTGTCCCAAAAAGGAAATTACCAACATCAATCGCTCTTAGGCTCATAATTCAAACCGTTTCACATGATCTAACCCTGTATACAAGTTCTTATAGGTTCTTCAAAGTCAAGTGCACAGTAGAGCCTATTACAGTGCAACGATAGGATGAAAATAGGGAAAATTCATGACTTGTGTTCTGACCATAATATAATGCCATGGCGACATACCTGGATGCCTCCCCTTGTCCCGTTGGGCTCTTAGGCAACCCTCCTAGTGGTGTGCACGATGAAAAACATCGCAATTTGGCCATGCAGGGGAATTTCACTTTAGGCTCATGATGCACTTCTCCATGATGTGATATATCCCAAAACAATCCTTTTGGGATTGTATCAGGTAAGTATAGTAAAAGTGCACAGTTGACACGCAGGACACCCCATACCTCATGATGTAATGTAATCTTATGTTATACTCTTGTTCACCATATTTAGAATGCCACAGGGGTCATAGATGGTGGTCTGAAGGCTCTTAGTGCGGCCCTTGGGCTAAATGAAGAGTCTTGAGCTGAAAAGTTGGCCAATATGTCATGAAAAAGGCATCTCTTTTTGATGTGGTGTATAAGGTACAGGGTACAATTGTACATGGTGTACAGGGTACATTGGCACTTGCTCGGGGTACAGGGTACTGTGGTGAGTGGTGTATAGGGTACATTTCCTTTTTGGACACTACCACTTCTTGTCCCAAAAAGGAAATTATTGACATCAACCCCTCCCTGGCTCATGATTCAACAGTTTTCCATGATCTAACCTGGTATATGAGTTGTTATATGTTCTTTGAAGCCAACTGGAGCACAGGAGAGCCTGTTATAGTGCAATAAGAGGGTGAAAATAGCGAAAATCAATGAATTGTGTTCTGGCCACAATACCTTGGAGATATACCAATGAAGATGTTTTTTAAATGTGTCCACTTGTCCCCCTAGGCTGCAAGGACACCCTCCAGGTCATATATCAGCTCCTGGTGATGAAGAACATCACAATTTGGCCATGCAAGGAAATTGTACTTTTGCCCTATTATGCACTCCTCCCTTGTCTAAGATATTCCTAAACATGCCTGTAGGGACTTTATCTTGTATTTGCATTGGAAAAGTGGGTAATTGTCACACAGGGCACCCCATACCTCATGATTTAAAGTGATCTTGCTTTACATTCTTGTTCACCCTATTCAGCATGTCACAAGCTCACAGATGATGTTCTGAAGGTTCCTACTAACTCTCCTGAGCTATGTGAGCAGTTTTAAGCCAAAAGGCTGGCCAATACATGATGTAAAAGTCGAAAATGCAAAATAACATATTTGCTTATCTCATATATAGGGCACCAAGGAGACCATATTGAGGGGAATAAACAATGGGAATGAAATCAGACAGTATTATTACTCTAGATTATGCTTTATTTCAACTGTTTTGGTCCAGATTTGGCCAGATGGTGTTTTGAACCATGGCCGGCCCATAGACCAAAAGTTGCATTTGAACTCAATTCCTCAGAAACAGAATTCAGCCAAAACTTCACCAAAATGGTTGAGGTAAAGCATAATCTGAAGTAATTACATTGTCTGATCTCATTCCCATTGTTTATTCCCCACAATATGGTCTTCTTAGTGGCCTATACATGAAATAAGCAAAATATGGTATTTTTTATTTCCGACTTTTACATCATGTGTTGGCCAGCCTTTTGGCTTAAAACTGTTCACATAGCTCAGAACAGTTAGTAGGAACCTTCAGAACACGATATCTGGCCCTGTGGCATGGTCAATATGGTGAACAAGAATTTGAAATAAAATCACCTCAAACCATGAGGTATAGGCTTCCCTAGGTGATAATTTCTCACTTTTCCAATACAAATACATGAACCAGTCCCTAAAGGTGTGTTTTGGGATATATTACATCATGGAGGAGTGCATAATAGGGACAAAGTGCGATTTCCTTGCATGGCCAAATTGTGATGTTCTTCATCACCAGGAGCTGATATATGACCTGGAGGGTGTCCTTGCAGCCTAGGGGGACAAGTGGACACATTTAAAAAACATCTTCATTGGTATATCTCCAAGGTATTGTGGCCAGAACACAATTCATTGATTTTCGCTATTTTCACCCTCTTATTGCACTATAACAGGCTCTCCTGTGCTCCAGTTGGCTTCAAAGAACATATAACAACTCATATACCAGGTTAGATCATGGAAAACTGTTGAATCATGAGCCAGGGAGGGGTTGATGTCAATAATTTCCTTTTTGGGACAAGAAGTGGTAGTGTCCAAAAAGGAAATGTACCCTATACACCACTCACCACAGTACCCTGTACCCCGAGCAAGTGCCAATGTACCCTGTACACCATGTACAATTGTACCCTGTACCTTATACACCACATCAAAAAGAGATGCCTTTTTCATGACATATTGGCCAACTTTTCAGCTCAAGACTCTTCATTTAGCCCAAGGGCCGCACTAAGAGCCTTCAGACCACCATCTATGACCCTGTGGCATTCTAAATATGGTGAACAAGAGTATAACATAAGATTACATTACATCATGAGGTATGGGGTGTCCTGCGTGTCAACTGTGCACTTTTACTATACTTACCTGATACAATCCCAAAAGGATTGTTTTGGGATATATCACATCATGGAGAAGTGCATCATGAGCCTAAAGTGAAATTCCCCTGCATGGCCAAATTGCGATGTTTTTCATCGTGCACACCACTAGGAGGGTTGCCTAAGAGCCCAACGGGACAAGGGGAGGCATCCAGGTATGTCGCCATGGCATTATATTATGGTCAGAACACAAGTCATGAATTTTCCCTATTTTCATCCTATCGTTGCACTGTAATAGGCTCTACTGTGCACTTGACTTTGAAGAACCTATAAGAACTTGTATACAGGGTTAGATCATGTGAAACGGTTGAATTATGAGCCTAAGAGCGATTGATGTTGGTAATTTCCTTTTTGGGACACAAAGTACACAATGTACCCCCTACCACGGTGGTGTACCCCTGCACCATGCCAACCCCCCCCCTGTCTACCCTACCACAGTGGCGTACCCTGCCTCCACACTGACCCACCCCCTGTCTACCCTACCACACCGACGTACCCTGCCTCCACACTGACCCACCCCCCTGTCTACCATACCGCATTGGCGTACCCTGCCTCCACACTGACCCACCCCTCTGTCTACCCTACCACACTGGCGTACCCTGCCTCCACACTGACCCACCCCCCTGTCTACCCTACCGCACTGGCGTACCCTGCCTCCACACTGACCCACCCCCCTGTCTACCCTACCGCACTGGCGTACCCTGCCTCCACACTGACCCACCCCCCTGTCCACCTTGCCCCGGTCGCGTACCCTTCGCACCACCGTTACCCACCCCCTGTCCACCTTGCCCTGGTCGCGTACCCTTCGCACCACCGTTACCCCACCCCCTGTCCACCTTGCCTCGTCGCGTACCCTTCGCACCACCGTTACCCACCCCCCTGTCCACCTTGCCCCGGTCACGTACCCTTCGCACCACCGTTACCCTTCTCACCACCCCCGAAAGTCGACTTTGGAGGGTATTTGTACCCTATGTCCCCTCAAAAAGCCGTGGGGTGCCCTCGGAAGGGTACCCCAGCCAAATTCTAACCCCTTAGACCAACTTTAGAGGTACAAGGTTGGTCTAGTGGCCTCTGATATTCGGGATTAGCAGGTGTTCGAAAGTGTCTGTCACCGAGTATTATCCTGACGATGAGATCTTTGAACGGGAGGAGCGAACGGTGGGTCCTTTCGATTCATATTTTTATGTGACTCTGATTCATTTTCGTGAGCAGGAGGCATCGCGCATCAAGAGTGAGTTTTGTCGCCTTTGGCTCATGGATCACGTGACGAAAAGCGAACAGTTTACAAACGTACGATTCTGCTCCTGCTGCCGAAGCACGGAAAGATAGATGCCACCGTCAAGATCGGTGATATATACGACTTTGCATGCGCCACCCTTGAACGATCTAGTGGCCCAATACCTAGGGCACGGGATAAGCTCCTCGCCGACAATTTGATCGAATGTTGCAGAACCCGTCCGCAGGATACGAGGCTCAAGCGTGCTGTCCATGTCCTAGTCGCAGTGGCTCGCCAGTGGAACGATTTGGATATATTGTTGCGTACTTTGAACGCAGGCCAAGTCAGGGAAAACATCCTACTTCTGGGCGGCGACGACTTTGTGTCCACCTACAAGACATTCGGGTGGGATGCGATGAGACAATTGTGAGTTATAGCACTTACTTTTCCCAGCTTGGAGACTGAAACGGGTGGCCGAATAGCTATGCTGACGCCGTAAATAACGACCAGTCGAATGCGCGGCGAGAGGTGCTTTTAAGTCGCCTAACCCAGATGGCTGCCGATGAGAATGACTCAAGCCTTGCGGTGTGGTGCGCCACGCAGGAGGAGATAATCCTTCGCTCTCTTCGGAAAGTTGACGCCGCTGAACTACCCGCAATCGTCAACCGTTCCCTCGCTCGCGGTGGCGAATTCCTGCTAGACATGTGAGCCGATCGCGCTGATATCAACGGATTCTGATCTAAACTCATAGCGTCGTTCCACAAATTCGTGCCCAGAACGCACCTGTGACGGTCTGGAGGGAGTTCTTGAAGTGCTTGCATAAACATCTGGTGACCACTCGGGCTATGCCCTCCCGAGATATCGACATTGTCCGAGGGTTGATCACAGAGTGTGTCACCGGGTTGATCCAGAGCACCCCTGCTTTTCCTCAGAAGGTCACAAAGGACGGCCGCCACCATACATACACTATAGATCCACCGGCCATACTGAGGATGATCCGCTTTTGCGTCGACACTCAAAATGTCGGCTGTTGTACCCTCATTTTTGCAAAGATGCGAGACGCTATGCAGCGTGGGGATTTTGTGCGGATATACCCACCTTGGCAGTACTACACGGGTATCTGTGCTGATTTGGTTCAGTATATGAAGACGGTTCCCGGGATCGAACCCACACTCCGTCCGTTTTTTGTTGACGCAGTCGATGCAATGCTCGCTCGCACGTGGACAACGTCCGGGGGTATGTCGGTGGACCCATGCAACCTCGCATACAACGTGTCAACACTGACCATGGCCGCCAAGAAAGCTGGCGGGGCTTCGACCTTGCGGGAAAAGTATGGTCCAATCATCGCACTTCAGCCTATTCCTGACCCAATTCTTAGATTGACTAAGGAAATCCTGAGCGGTTGCGACTCGAGAACGCTACAAGCCCTGGCGCGCTCTGTTGCAACAGAGTTTCCCAGGGCGGAAAGCGAAGTCAGCGCCAACGACGATATATTGGCCACACTCGTCCGTGCAGCCATTGATAAGTTCTCGCCCTCCCTGGGAACCTCTTTCCGCTCGGATCGGTACAGCGGCGGTCCGTCCTGCAACCAAATGGTCAATTTGCTCAAGTTCTGTTCTGAAGTCGACGCGAAGGATCAACATCACTATCTTCTATCGCACCTCCTTCAACCTCCCGCCGGATCCACCTTGGAGAAACATGTTTCCGATTCTCTTACCCCCTTCTTGCCGCTCTTGAAGCAACATCTTTTGGCCCAGAGCCAGAGTTTTGCCGTCGAACCGTACCGATCCTTTGCCGCCACCGTTGTCCAGACCTTCGCTGAGCAGGTCATGGCGGACAAGCCTCCAGAAGTCGGATCCGAAACAGACATCCAGAAAATCGGGTGCAAGGATCCAGACTGTTCAGGGTGCGCCGATCTCAGATCTTTTTTGCTGGGAAAACAGAGCACGAAGTCGTTCACTCTACCCAAAAACGTCCTGACCCACCTGGAGCACAAAGTCGCCCGCACCGCTTCCTGGGGTGTCATCTGTGAGACCACTAGACCCGCCGGGTCTCGTTCGTTGAAGGTCAACCTATTCTTGCCTTCTCTCAATAACTTTCCGCTGAAAAATTACCGTAGATCACGAAGCCAGATACCATGATGGCTCATACTGCGTGGTCGGCGAGCAGCGAGATAGGCAAAAGTTTGCTGGACACGTTGGGCGAGAGAGCGATGCAAGAGGCCGTATTGGGCCCGCAATGTGGCTGGGTACGCGCACGCATAACCGGAGAAACATGAGCGGGCGACTTGAACGTACATATCAACTGTGCTAAGGAAAAATGTCAGATATGAATAGATCACGAGACTCCCTCTGTTCCAAGAACCAACGCAAGCAAAAAACCGGCTTGCAAAGCTCCACGTCCTTGAAGGGACTTCCCGCCTCAAACTCAGACAAAGTGACTGCATGATCACCGCGATCCTCAAAGACTTGGTGTTATGACCTTTCAGCTGGTCCCCCTCGTCTCCATCGGCAGGCTTCCGGCCATTAAGCTAGATGGGAATCCTCAATTTTCTCCCAAGTTCAACGTCAACCTTGGTTTCTGGCGTCGCTTTTCTGAGAGACCTCCCTGAAGGAAAATAAAAAATCCCGGTCGACGCCCGTCTTCGAAAGGACGGGAATGCCGACGCTTCCGCGTTGAAAACCTGCTGAGACGGAGCTCAATCAAATCCTGTTCAAAGCAGGGCAACATGCGCTCCCAAAGAAAAAAGAAAGAAAAACCCGTACTCTGTCAAAATCCCTGCCGCTGAACACCGACCAGCGTTATGGAGGGTTCCTCTGCTTTAAATCCGATCATTCCTTACCATCGTGCTCCAGCATATTTTGCGAAAATCGGATCGGTAGTTCGAGGTTCGTTCTGGTACACTTCTCTGAATGTGATAATTTACGATCGGATTTGTCGGGCGGTTGTTTGCGCATATTTCACGGGTTCAAGATTTCATCCCCTTCCGTTGAACTGAACCTGAACTGGGGCCGATGCGCACCACGCGCCAAGAGGTGTTGTTTCTTCTTTATCGCATCCAAACTAGTTTACATAGAGGGTCTTGACGTCTCAGCACGAGTCAACGCCTTCGAACGATTGAGGTGCCGATCGCTACTGAGAACCCAATCAGTACTTCCTCTTGCGACTTTCGTGCCACTTGAATCGACGCTTACCTGTGCATGAGAGTAGCCGATTTGTGCGCGCCGAGTCGGCCAGCACCTTCACGACGCTTGCAGTTCTTCGCACAGATATCTGCGATGAAAGTGAATATATTTAATGAATCTTGCACAGCTTAGCGTTACACCTGGGCTCAGCGCCTCAGCGGCCCATCCACAACACACACCCGCCGGACGACGTCTGGAGCAAGAAACAAGGAGGTGACGTCGTACAAGGCTTGACTCTTGAAGGAAGACGGGCTTCGACACGACGCCGACCTGCTCCCGCCCAGGAGCCAGAAGAAAGAAATAAAGCATGAAGCAAAAGTAGAAAACGGAAAATGGGACGGACCAAGATGACTCCCCGGCGCAAACACCCACCTCCACTCCTCCAGCACGCTCCCCGCCGCAATCCGCGTACACGGTGCATGACACCAATAGAGAAGCTCTATCCCGGGAAGCGTGTCGTTGTTGTTGTCCATGAGTCTGCCTTTACCATCGAATGCGCGTGCGGATGTCTCGCGGTTGTAGTATATAGCTGCAACTGAGGAAGGAAAATTAGGAATCAATACATACGCCGTCTATCGTAAGAACGCACCACTAACTAGTCGTTCGGAGTGTTGAAGTAGAGGCTCGACTGGCCATACAGTGAGTATACCTCACCTTCGTCACTTAGTTACTTCGGATCTTCATGACTTTGATGAAAACCTGTGAATCTTCGTGACATTGGCATGTTTTTGCGAAAGTTCGTCACTTAACTCGGCACGTTCAAGAACCCGGAAGCATCGGCCATCACTGTTCCTTCAACACACGGCCGGGCGGGTTTTTCGTATAGATACCTTACCCTAACACTAACTTTAACCATAACCCTAACCACTAACCTCTAACCACCCTAACCACCTAACCCGAACCTCTAACCAACTAACCAACCAACCCAAACCCTTAACCACCTAACCCGAACCCAACCTAGTCTCTCGTAGACAGACGCTACAACAATTCTACGCTCGTACCTCGCGTGTTGTAGGCCATGCTCGGCACAATATTAATGCTGATACCTATCACTTCATGGTGCGCAGAGCAGTTAACGACTCACGAACTTTGCCAGAATCATGCCAATGTCACGAAGATTCTCAGGTTCTCATCAAAGTCACGAAGATCCCTCAACTTACGCGAAGTAACTAAGTGACGAAGGTGAGGTGGACACGTCGTACGACATTCTCTTCAACTTGGCTAGCGCTTCCACACACGGTGCAGCGTTCCGGCCCTCTCGCAAAAAACTGGGTGCGTGGGCAACATGCAACATACAGTCCCTCCGAACCGAAATTGCGGCACCAAATGTATAGCTGAACATATGGCTTCAGCACGGCAACACGAGCCGAGAAGCCGGAATTGCGGAGCTTAAAGAGCTTGCGACGGACATAATTAAAAATAAATTCAATACGGACTCAAAATCCTCGAGTATTTTGGTGTCGGCGTGCTTGAACGCTTTGCAGGATGCATATGCATGCGTTAATTCGGACATGGTTTGGCTGGGAAACCGTGACGGCCCCGGGAGAAGACGAACTTGGCTGGGGCATAAAGGGATAAATGCCCGAGTGGCCAGCAGCTTCCTGGTCGAATGTAGTATGTATGTACCTGCTCTTCGTCGTCGCTATCGTGAGTACATATCGAAAGATGGAAAAAAAAACCTCCCTTGGAATTTCTTCGATGTCATCTGCGCTGCTGCCGTCACGGTCCGAGTCCTCACCGGACAACCGTGAACGCTTTCCAAGGAAGCAAGCTAAATGTGTGAAAATCAAGCCCCCGCCGCCCGCCGTCACCGGACAGAAGCATGGAGGACAAACTCCGAGTCGGGGTATACTAGCGACTTGGGAACTTACGGTGGGCATCTATGACATGTCGAAGACTCCAGGGTCCAGAGTTCTTGGCAGAAAACGTCGGCTCCAGGATATGCGCAGTGTTCCTTGACCCAAACCTCTTGAATTAAAAGACGAGACTTTCGACACGGCTCATGGCAAGCATCCAAATGCCATGTCCGAAGTCAATGCCTAATGCCTTCAGCCACATATCCGACTGAACCCTCGCACGTACCGGATTCCGCCAGAGCTCTGAGGCGAAATCGCTGGCAGCGCTTGTAATAGCACTGTCAGTAGTGTTGCGATCGACGCCACATTAATACTAGATGACGACCGGCTGGAAAATACAAAAGCCCGTCCATGACCTTGCCACGGTTATTCTTCCGCGAAGCCGTTCGTTCGAGCGGAAGATCAACGAAGCGATTGCGGGTTGAGTCGGGTTGAGTCAATATTCATTGTGTGCTACATGTCGCCGCTTTTTGTTTTGATTTCCCATCTCCTACGCATCATTTTACTATACTCCCGGTAATGTGGAACCAATTCACCTGAAGCCGACCCTAGCCGAGATACCATCACACAGCAAGCAACCCTGGCTGTTTCCTGCGCGGATGGCTTGCCGTCATCGCTGTTTCTGGGCGGCTATCCTCACCAAGGCTTTTAGCACACTGCATCTGTATGTCAGCGTTATGTCCGGGGCCATATGAATGCTCCTCACACTGCCCGTTAATGTCAGGTACTGCTGGGGGCCAACGTCAACCTAAAACAGTCCAAAAATCAGATGAATATACATGGCTTTTCGAAAATGCTCGAAGAGCCTGAGGTCGTAGATGGACGTGGACTCACCGTGTTGGGGAAATCTATAGTACGAATTCGGCACCTCGAACAAGGATGAACTGAACAAAAAGAACGCACCATTGCTGTCGAAGTCGGTGACAATGGAGGGGATGGTTAGGGTGGCGAGACCCCCAGCGGATGTCACGGCGCCACTGGTCTTGGACGCAGACCTGCCCGACCTCCGGACATTGAGATTGGCGAGCTAAAGGGGGTGAACCTCGTCCCCGCGGATACTGACACAAGACCAGCGTACCATACTGAGCACGTACACACGCCCAAGCGTGTACGCGATACCTACGGAGACTGTCAAGCATAGATGGGGCTAATGCTCAATATTACGAACTCGGACGACGTACTATTGGTCTCCTCCTTCAACAGAAACCTAAAATTGACAGCCCCGGTTCAGTCTTGCAAGTTGATGACGCATCTTAGCAGCGTGTGGAACGTACGCAATGACAGTCGCCACGGCAAGTGTAGCCGTCGCTGTCCCGGTCCGGATCGTCAAGGCCACCAGCCGGTCCAGGACACTGTTGAATCACGATGATGAGTCAGACGTTTCTCCGCAATTAACGTCACCGTATTCCGCACCTCCGTGTGTCCACCAGAGTGGGCCTGGCCTTCCTTAACTCCCAAAGCAGTGCCGCCGCGATGCTGAGGTCCGCAACGGCTTCAGCCACCAACCAGATCCTAATAAATCAAAAGGGAATGAGGGAATGAATGCATGAAAAGTAGAGCGTCATGGCCATAAGGCACGCACGTTGCCGGAATCTTGACCTTCTCGCGCTCCTTAAATGCGGGAAACATAGCGATTATCACCCCACATGCGACTGCGCCTCCAAACTGTGTCCGGCAGAGAATGGTCACGACGCGCTGCGCATGAAGAAGACAAACGCCTACGTACTGCGACAATGCACAAAAAGGAATTTAAAAGGGTGACAAGGATGTTTCTGGAGCTAATAGTTCGAAATTTTTAAGGGAGCGTGGACGGTAGAAAACTGAACACGCACAACCACCAGTATCGGACGATTAGAAAGCTCTGGACGACAACAGCAATTATGGCTGTGGTGAAAAGATAAAGCGGGATGGGCTGGAATGTTACAGTCATTCCACGCCTGAGGTTAATGCTGCTTGACGTACCCAATTCTGGTCGGCAAGATAGTGGGGATCGCCTACATGCAAATCGTCGGCAGTCACTCAGGCCGTTGATAAATCTGAGACATACTGGCATGAGTTACTGTGTACTATTAAGGCGCTCAGCCTGAGCTTGTAAAGCGCAGATTGTGACCGCTTACGAGATATACGCAAGCGTAGTCGCCCGCTGTGGACACAGTATCGACTAAGAAGGCGACCAATACAAGCGCCTGTTAAAAAAAGAGTTGCGGAGAAACTGGGTCCAAGGTAGAAGGAAATACCTTCAACTTCCAATCGTCGTGCTTGAAATGTCTAAAGTAGTACCTGGCCTGAGTGAGTTCGGCCATATACAGAAACTGGGCCAAACTTGAGGTCGTGCTTGAGACACGGAGAATGCAATAGTACTCACGGAGTTTGCCCAGGTCCCAATGAGGAGTGCCCTGCAAGTCAAAATGAAATTCTCAAACGAGGAAGCTAGGAAAGGCGAAAAGGTCGTACCCAGTGGTGGCGTCAAGGTCGGGGAGATTGCTAGACATTGCGAGAGGGATGAAGTAACCATTCTTTCGTTGGGCAGATTAACTCATTAAGTACGGTCTGTCAGTTTTGACAGCTGCTCCTGCTCCTATTAATCTCCGCAATCACATCTGTTATATGTATTTCATTGTTCCCACTCATCTTTGACCACCATCATCTAAGATCGCGAACTCGTTCTACGGCTGGGCTCCCGCTCCTTGCACTCTAAAGTGTACTTGGATGCGCGAGAGTGACCCCGATTACGACTAGCGTGCGGAGAACAGTGAAAAGAAAGAAAAATTTCAAAGACTTTTGACAAAGTCTTAGTGCGGCACGCGCGCCTAACTCCCGCATACGCCTCCGAGCGTTTAGATTTTGAAAAACCACTCCGTCTCACACCGCAGAAACTATAACCCTCACTTCGGAGGGGAACCCTTGGGGAGACGGCCAGAGACGCGGCCACAACTATATTCTGTCCATCTCTTTTGTGTGGCGGTACCTACCCAGTCCCACGTGCCCGGCCCGTTATAAGCCGTGAAAATTTGTGGGACAGACCTGCCTTTTACGCAAACTTCTAGACGGCGTCAAGATCGTCTGTCAACGATGGCGGACCTTAACGCTATCACCGCACAACCGACGTTACACCTCGTCCCCTCCTTCTCCTACACTCCCACTGGCCCGCCCGCTCCTCTCTCCTTAATCCCCATTCCCGCAGCAGCGCAAGTCGCTGTCTCCAGTATTCTCCAGCCTTCGGCCGTCGCAACCCGATCAACCCCCACGGCTGCTAAAAATGCCTCCGCGGCAGACTTCTCCGACTCCGACGACGAGCCAGACGCCTTTGGGCCCGAGCTGGAGTCCTATTTCAACGGTGTAGGGGACAAGGGCAAGGGCAAGGGCAAGGTCCCTCCTGCCCCTCCCACCCCTCCTCCTCCCACCAAAATCTCCGCTGACGGTTCTGTCATCTCCGACTCCGCCGTTACTTCGGGCTCTGGCTCAAACTCACAGCACCCTTTCTCCCGTGCTGCCAAATTCAGGCTGGGCGAGGCGTCTGTCAGCAAGACCAAGGACTCGAAGGCGCTGCACACAAAATGTGATGGGCTTTTGAGCGCCGGCATGATGCTCGACGACAAGGTCTACCAGATGGGCGTCGAGCTGGGCGAGCTCATTGATTGTGCGTCATTCAATTCCTACACCTGCGCTCGTATCATTAAAAACTCTGCAGCCATCCCCGCCATGCAAACCCAGATCGCTGAGGTTGTGGACGCAGGAATTCATGCTCCTCCCCCTACTGCGCAAGCCGTCGCAGCCTACATCGACGTCGACGCCATCGCAGAGCGCGTCCGATCGCGCGAGGACGACGCCATCAACTCCCTCGTCCGCTCCAACAACAAGCTGTCCGACAACTTCCGCCACACCATGGCAGCGTTGCAGGAGATCGACTCGCGCCTCGCCATGCTGCCCGCCCTCCTCGCGCGCATCACGGAGCTTGAGGCTGCCCTCAAGGCCACCACTGCCTCTGTCCATACCGCCCACGCGTCCATTACGCTCCTTGCGTCGGGGTCGTCGGGGGCGACTGCGCCCATGCTTGCACCAGCACCTACGGACCTGAAACGCGCGCGGGAGGCCGACGCCAATGATGCTGCGCGTGCCGTTCGTTCGCGCACGGAGCCGGTCGATACAGCCCCCTCCTTCTCATACACCCCCTCGGTCTATCCCACCCCCGTCGCCATCCCGGCCCCCACTCCCGCACCTATTCAGTACCAGGCACCCCCTGCGCCTTTCTTCCCCGCCCCGTTGGTCCCCGCTCCCTATCCGCAGGCTGTTCCCGCTCCCCAGGCCATCTACGCGCCCCCACAGGCCGTCTACGTCCACGCGCCCGCGCAGGCCGTCCACGCGCCCGCGCAGGTCGTCCACGCGCCCGCGCAGGCCGTCCACGCACCCCCGCAGTCGCACGCTGTTCCCGCGCCGCCGCGCGGCCAAGGCGGCGGTGCCAATGCCGGCCGTCCTCCCCGTCCCTCCCCAGACCCAGAGCGCGACGTGCTCATGGGGCCCATCATCTGGACCATGACCGACGGCCCCAAGCCTGTTCCTATGGTCAAGGGCGACATCGTCGCCCTCCTCAAACTCTTCCTCCCCGGTGCTGCGCGTTCAATGTTCAGCACACGTCCCTCCCTCACAAATGCCGACTTCACCATCATCCAATTCGACTCGAAGTCCGTGGCGGACTGGATTGTCACCAACTGGGCGAACACCCAGCGTGGACAGTACGCCAACATCACCGCCGTCCATGCGTTCCCCAACACCCCAAATGCCTGAGGGCAGCTCCCTCCCCCTTACCTACTTATGTACCTGCGCTGGCCGCAGCGTCGTCGTCGCAAGCGCCGCACGTACCATTGATTACTAATACTTTACCTACCGCCCAAAATGGGTCGTCAACGATCCCTCCTCCTTCTACCTCTTCGTCTACGGCTTCGACCCGCCCTCTAGATACCACTCAGATCATTAGTATCAAAAGTTGGAATATCAATGGTGCCTTTACTTTGCAAATGAGCTGCCCGGATTTCCGCAAAGAACTCGAAAAGTATCACATTAACTTATTTCAGGAGACACATCTCCGCCCTCAACAGGATGATACTGTGCAACTCCCTAATGGCTATTCAATCTACTCTCGAACTCGTCGTCCCAAATTATCTTTTGACAAATCCTGGGGCGGGGTCGCTGCAGTCTTTCGCACAGGGCTGAAACTCAAATACCGAGAGGACATGTCAGGCCCGGATTTTATGGTGCTACAACTGAACAAGACCCTCATCTATAATACCTATCTGCTGCCAGAGTCAACACAATGGGCTGGAACCCTCGAGAAGGACCCCTGTGAAGCTCTCGCGTCCTCACTCGCGCTCGCTTACGCCGCTCGCATGCCGATATTGGACTTCGGTGACCTCAACGCTAGAACAGCTTCATTGAAGGCGAGCCCTGACGATCCTGATCGAATTTCTATGGACTTGGAGACAGTGTCCGCTCGAGGACGATGGTTGTGCGAAGTCTTCAACGACTACAACATTGTGTTTATCAGCGGCGCCGAATCCTTGGGCGCGAACAGCGGCAAGTTTACTTCATTTCAAGGCAAAATTGTTGTCCGCACAACGGTAATAGACTACGCCGCCTGCTCACGCGAACTATTTGCAAAAATCAAGTCCTTCGACATAACAGATCGAGTTGCAGGATATGATCACGCCGCCTTGATACTCGATATTGAAATCGACGTCGGGGACCCAAACAGAGTTTTGGCAAGCCCACGCAAAAAACGCAAAATCGACGTAGTTCTTCCGGATGATACGGTGCTGGACAAACTCCTCATCAAGACTCTTGAAGCCGGAAAAGACGAGACAAAAAAACTTCGTGTGCTGTATGGGCCAGTTTCCGCCGAAACAGTACCGACCAAAGTTACGGTGCATGGCTCCTGTACCAATGCCGGTAAAATTACTGCGACTGCTGGCGCGGCAACCTACTGGGGTCCAAACTCACGTCGAAACTCGTCTGCGAGGGTATGGGGTACTCAAACAGGCCCGCGAGCAGAATTGTTGGCTGTCCTGCTCGCGATCAAAAGTTCACCGCTACTCAAATCTCTCGAAGTTTCGACTCGATCGGAGTATGCGATTCGCTCAGTCGTGTATTACGCGGCCCGGAACGACGCTTGTGGTTGGAGATGCGCCAATGGGGACATCTTGAAGTTAATTATTGCATTAATCAAGTGCCGAGGAGCGCCCATTCACTTCCGCCATATAAAGCTAGTAAAATCTGTACCCGTAATTGACGGTCACCTGAAGCAAGCTACTATCATGGCACGAGAAGCGTGCGGACTCCCACGCTCACATGGGCCCCCTCAGTTCACAATGCCAGAGGTAGTAATCTCATCGGAACTCGTTGTGCCAAAGGTCAGCGCCGACTTAGAAAATAATGGTGGGCCGGTTGAAGAGCCACGGAAGAAAGCTGTCCGAGCTGCTTTCCCTCTGCCTCATCGGGGACGAGACAAATTAGCAGCAATGAGAGACGTCAACCGCAGGAAAGTCTTGGAGGCGCCCAGCCGAGCAATTTTCTGGAAAGAAATTAAACGACTGGCAGATCCCAAGCCAGCGCCGATTTCGGTCACTGCAGACGAGCTCAAAAACGTCTTCGAAAGGCGATTGAATCCTCCAGCTGTCCTTCCCCCTCAATTTGATGCAGCGCAACATAAAATCAATAAGATTCTTGCAACGCTGCTCCCCGGGAAGACCGAGGACAAAACCTCAAATGGTTTCTTCAGCCGGAAGTGGACGGAAGATGATATGGGCAAGCTCAAGGACCACATCCGCAAGCATGGCATGGATAGTACTCCTGGGGAAGACGAGGCATCGTACACAGAGCTCCTGGAAATTCCAAACGACGACCTCTTGCTCTTGATCAATATGTGCGTTGAAAAGCGCGACGGACCCACAATCTGGTTCATGACGGCTCTCATTGGTATCCTAAAACGTCTCAAGCCCCAAGATAATCCAGATAGCTACAGGCTTATTGCACTTGAAAGTTGCATCTTGAAGGGATTGACGATGCTCATACACTGGAGAATTTATGACTGGGCTGAGTCTCTCGGTCTCATCCCTCCGTGTCAGAATGGCTTCAGGCCGGGGTATCGTACAAACAACAACCCTTTCATTCTCCGGTGCGCCAAGGAATGGGCTCGCGCCCGTGGTTACACGCTATATGTGGCAGCTGTCGACGCAACGAATGCTTTCCCGTCTACGGATCAACCGACTTTATGGTTGAAATTATTCCGAATGGGAATGGGCGGCATTATTTTCGACTGGCTCCGAATGCTATACCAGCGCATGTCCTACTACGCGAAACATGGAGATGATCAGTCAGAAGAATTCAAGGCACTTATTGGATTACTCACAGGGGACCCCGCGTCACCTATCCTTTGGAACCTCTTTCTCGCCGACTTGAGGATGATGCCAGACAAGGACGATGTATTCCTCGCTACTGTCCGCATCTCGTTACTTGCACAGGCAGATGACTTACTTCTTTTCTCGCTCTCGGCTCGTGGGCTCCAAGTTAAACTGGACACGCTGGAAAAATGGTGTGCGCTGAACTTTATCCTGATCAACATGATTAAAACAGTCATCCTGATCTTCGGAAAAGTTGTACTGCCTCTTCCTGTCTTCAGACTTGGCACCACAATTCTTCGAATTACGGAAGAAGAGAAGTACGTCGGGGTTACATTTCGAACTGATGAGCAAAATATTCTTGCTGCCCACTATAAAGCCAAGGCACGAACGGCACGGTACTGCGGACACCGAATTATGGCCATTGAAGACATGACCGGCAGACTGACTCCGAATGAACTCAAGCAGTTGTACATGGCGAGAGTGGATTGCCACCTCACTCATGGATGCGAACTTTCTCCAGACAGCGAGAACAAGCACGTCAAACAACTAATGAAAATCCAACTTCGGTTCTTACGTCAAATGTTAAATGTCCACTCACGATCCGCGGTCGCGCCTTTGTTTACGGAAACTGGGATAACCCCTCTCCGAGCTCGACGCTTCCTGCACGTCTTAAACCACCTGATTTATCTACTTGGTCTCGACAAGTCTGAATATGCCCGTGCTGCACTGGATAGTTCTATCGAACTCGCGGCAAAAGGCAAAAAGTCTTGGGCTAAAGATCTAATCACCGCGGCGAGAAGACTTCCATTCCAATGTCCCACCTTTGTACTCACTAGCGATACTTCTATCGAAGACGTTAAAGATTACTCACAAACGGTGGATAGGCTCATGAAGGAATGGCTTCAGGAGTCAATCGACTCATCAGAAAAGCTCTACTTGCTTCACGGACGACTTGAACCTCAGAAGGATAAACCACCAGCACAAATAACTTCCAAACTACGGCACTATCTTATAATGGTGACGACTCAGCCACATAGAGAGGCCATAACCTCTTTGCTGTTGTCAACCCATCAATTGGCTGTAGAAGTTCTTCGCTATGTGGATCATGCATATCAACCAGTCCCTCGGTTGGAAAGGCTCTGCAGATTCTGTCGGCGCGACATTGAAACTCCAGAACACGCATTATTGGCATGCACATACTCGACTGCACTGCTAGACTTGCGACACAAGTTCCTGGATCAACTGTTCCGCAACACTCCCAATCTACAGACCCTCATGGCGACACTCTCGGACACGGAGATGTTGAAAGCCATGATTCATTCCAGACCAAACATCGCGCTGGTGGCCAAATTTGCATACGAAGCCCTTCAACTGTTCTACGCCGTTCCCGTGTTTCGTTTAAGAGCTTGAGTTGAGAGGTACCTATTTCAAGCTTTCTGTCCCTTTTACTTCTTTGCATTCCCTTTAGTTCTACAGCGGCGGGTCAAATGAGACTGCGGCCGTGAGCTCGGCTACGGGGTTGTGGAGGAGTCCAGGAACAATAGTGTACCCGTTGTGCCCTGTACACTTAGATAATTCTTGGGCCCCGGCGTTCCTAAGCGGGACCGGCCGTGTAATCCTACCTACCTACCTACCTACAGACAGACAGGCGTGGTTTTATAAAGAGGAAGATGTTACGTCCGTGGAGAATCGCTTGTTAGCCGCAATCAACTTGAATGAAGACAATTAAGGCAGCATCCAATAACTCCATCAATATCGAAGCATGTCCCTGTCACTTTAATTCAGCCCGACGTCGAAGGATGAAAGTAAGTTATGGTCGAATTTGACTCGTCTCGTGGATATCTCCGCGTCTCTTATTATTACAGTTTTCCGTTCCTCCCTTCGGTTTATCTAACCGAGTTGAGCTAGGGACAAAAAACCTCAATTGAAACTCAGCGTGACACCTGCACTTCGAACTCCTTGTCCAAGAGAGTTCGATGCCGTATCTGTATTCGAATTTATTTCATTTTGTCAGGTGGGGTCCAGAAATCGCCAACTCCTCTGAATTCCTGTGGATGCAGCTTACATCTGTCAAATCCATATTAATACACGCCGCAAAACAGGTCGTGAAAGCTCGACTAACTGGCGGAGAAAAGGTATTCCTGCATTTCTTAATCGAAAAGAGAGTCGGCCCGGGGCGGAACACATCCGGCACAGCGGACGTTCAAATGCTCCCGCTTGCGGCGAGCGTTCATGCCGACTCGGCGCATCGAGCTTTGGAGCTCGAAACATTTTCTTGAGTAATCTTGGTTCATTTTTTACCGTGTTTGCGGGTGCGAGAGTGGTTCGTTTCGGCCTCAGTGAGCTACGCCCCCAAATCCGAGCATAAATTTAGGACAAGTACAGAGAAAATACGACGGACGTACGCGGGTGGAATAAGTATCAGCGATATACATGTCCCATGTGCATTCTAGCCACGAGCGCGCCTCTAACTGCCTCTGAGATTAAGATTGATACGACATATAGACGAAAAATTCACGAGCCTAAAAACCGATCCGAGGGTAACCTCCAGGTTCCCGCCATGCACGCCAGCCTCCCAAGCGGCGGCGGTTGTCCTCAATTCCACCACCGCATAGACGGCGGTCCTCGCAGACGTAGGCAATCAGCGCTCACTACCGCGCACACCGTCATCCGTTCGCACTCGCTCTTGTCATCTACCGGCACCGATACCTTATCCCTCATTTGCTTCACACCTCCTGCACGTCCTCGTACGATACGCCCACGCCGGACGAGAACAACGCGCACAGGCGTGACGAGCTCTGCGGGTGTACCGGTAACCCATCTTCCTTCACCGCCGTCACCCGCACCCCGAGGACGAACGCGGGACGCCGACACCGACGTATACGCTGGCCATCCGTCGGACGACCCCACGCCCCGCACCATACACACCGCACCACATCTCGCCAGTCGGCCACGTGCCTGCTCGGCCCCATCCTCGTACTCATTGCGCGGTAGTGTCGGTCGGGTGTAAGACGGCATGGAGGCACCGATCTATGCACACACACATCACCACCAGGACTAGCCGCACGATCCTCAGTCCGGCGTGGAGTGCCAGCGCAGAGGGAGCAGCGACTGCCCGCAGCGAGCGCGGGAGGAGAACAGAGCGGTGCAGTCCGGGACGGTGAGACACGTACGGCGGCGGGCACTACCACCACGTCGCCTGGCATTCTGAAAGGAGTCGACTCCGAAGAAGAAGGCGGGGAGGATGGGAAGGAGGGTAAGGTAGTGGCTTTGGGCGCGGAGGCCAGACGCGTTGCCCAGTGGCTCGCCTGAAGCTGATTCAGATAGGGGACGATTGTACGTATTCAGGATGATACGACGGCGTGTATATACAGTGTAGCGGGCGTTGGTGGGAAGGCGGGTGCGGCGGAGATTCGTACGCACTTCAATTCAACGGCCAAAACTGAGTCACGGTTACTTCTCTATTGGACAGCGCCAGACGAGAGTAGCTTGACGAGACTAGGAAAACGAGGCACTGGCACTGGCAGACTATTCAGGCTTGTATCCTATTTGAGTGCGAATCCACATCGATGAGGATGCTAGCGGGGTAGAGCAGCAGACCAGAGAAGCAACACCACGGAGGACGCGAGCCTCGGAGATTCAGACTGGAGAGCAAAGCCGGCGAACGACGAACGACGTCGACGTTAGAGGTAAGGAGAGAACGGCCGGCCCGCCTCTCCGGATTGATAAGATCAATTTCAGGCTTGCTTCCGACTTTCATGTCGCGATTTTCTCTTGCATCTGACGTCCTTGGACTTCACCTGATGCGCTTTGCTCCCTACTTTTTCTACCATAACCCATTCTCTGGGTACAAAATCCTGGTATTTTCTGGCCTTGTTTTGGCGTTCTCTGGAAAGTTCCAAAATCTGCACCATGTTCTCTTCGCCTAGACGTTAACATCCTTGAGGATCAGCTGATTTGCCTTGCTAGCAGATTGATTTCAACTTTCCAATCTTTCTGCCCGAAAATTCTTGGACTTCTTACCCCAACCTGCCTCAACCCGTCCTCCTCTGCGGCTTTCTGGTGGCATGCTGAACGAAACCTCCAAAATTCTCAGCAATTTCGACAAGAAAGCTGTACTAAATAACTCCTCGACAATAATTCAGCTCTGTGCACCCATTGACAGCGGCAGAGTATCGGTGTCGATCGCACGACGCATTCGATCAAATCCCTCTTTCTCAACCATTCCCTGCGTAAAACTTTGCCCTACGGGTAATCAGCTATGCATATTCAATCTCAGTCGACCTTTCTGAATCTCTTCCGTCTGGTGCTCTCAATCCTTCCTCTGCTGAATTGCAATTATCCAGAAACAGCCCTGTCCTGCCGATTTCGAACCGACGTTGGAGTTGCTCTCCAGTTGAACTCATATCGCAGCTCAACTTTCACACCATGGGCAGTGCTTCGTCCCTTTTCTGCGCAATTTCGCGTACCATGGCCATCGTCCCGTCTCCGAACATCTTGATCTCGAATAACTAATTCCTGAAATTGCGGCAGCACCTGAGATCCTCGATTCACCGCTGTGGCACCAATTACTGGCATTATCAAACTGTTTCTGCTCGACTTGCTTTGTCTTAGACTCAACATCAATATTCGCAACGCAACCGATCGAAGACCTCAGTTCAATGCCATAGATCTTTTGCTCGGTGTATATTATTGTTCCACCTCCGCCCGCTGTGGCTTATTTCTCCCTGGACATTCCACTTTCAAGGCTACATTTTACACTTTCTTTCGACTTCCGTGCCGCCAACACCACACCCTGAACCTGAGTTCAAACTTTTTTTGCTCCCAATCCGGAGTTTGCCTCAAAAACGGCGACACATTCTTGAATGTAAGTATTGGTGTAACCAAATTTGTCTCCGCTGTGCTGGATAGAAAAACACCGATTCCAAGTCAGGAAAAACCGGCCACGACAAGTTCAAATTTCTATCGATCTGTCTGCCCAAAACCCAAAAAAAGCACCCGAATATATCGGACGGACTTGTGGATCGTATCTCCGGCTCGGAGTCTTCGGAAAATGCTCGCCGCAATCCATAGGCTTGCGGATCTGGCGACTTTCACTGTTCCTCCCAGCTCCCCACCTTGGCACACCCAACGCCGGCACTTTGGTTGCACTCGGCATGAATACCGCCGAATAAAGCCGAGCCATCAACGCCGCCATCACCGCACCACGTTGCTCTTCCCTAGGGTCTGCCACGGATACACCCGGGTTAATCCGGGTGCAAATCCGCGGGTGGGTAGGGAGTCAGGACCAAACCCGTATCCGCACGGGTGCAGGACCTACGGGTACGGGTGAATCCGCGGGTGAACCCGCAGGTATCTGCGGGTGAGACGGGTCATGAGTTTTTTTTATTCAGAGGCTGTAGACTAGACTAGTCCGAGTCGGAATCAATATAAATAGCCCTCTCCTTCCCCTTCGTCGACGGTTTCCGTGGCTTTGGTGCCAATTTCTTCTCCATGATTTTTGTCGCAACATTGGAATTGGGCATCAAGGGTGTGCCGATCCAGGAACCTAGGGCGACGCGAGCCTTGAATGTTTGTGAGTTTGTTGAGTGCTGGAGATGGTTGACTTGGAGACGGCCATTAGAGAATGCACGCTCAGCGTCAACGGAGGAGGCTAAAATTATCAGTGAAGCCGACACTGAACCTACAACTGAACTCACCAGGTGCTGACAGGAAGTCAAGGGCCATCCTAGCGAGCCGGGGGCGGGTTGGTAATGCTTTTTCCCAATATGCGAGTACGCCTGCTCGGTAACCGCCCTCCGCTTCGGACAAGTCACTTTTTGATACTACCGGCGCGGCAAGGTATGCCTCAATCGAGTCCGGAGAATGCGAGGATTGTGGAACAGCTCGGGATGAGCTTGCCCATTTCCGGACGGGCTGGTACACCTCAGCATGCGCCACGACTAAATAAATATAGAAAGATCATACCGGCGCTGGAGTAGCTGGCTGCGAGCCGGAAGACGATTCGAGACTTTCCCTGGTAGCATAACTTTCAGTCCAGCGAGCACGGACGACGAGGTCCGCCTCGACGCGATCCTCGTGCCGCCAACCGGGATTTGTTTGGAACCACTCAAGTTTCTTGTCGGGGCACATTACTACTAGTGAAACAAATTGACGGCATGAAAATGGGAGAATGATACAGCGTGAAAATAACACTCACTGATTGCAATCCGATAAACTTCGGTGTCATCCGACAATGCATAGTACGTGCCAATCACCAATAATGCCGCAATTGCAGCAATACGGATGACGTCGGGTAGGCTAGCATCGTCCCGCATATTTGTGAGTTCGTCCTCAAGAGCCTCGAGCATCGGGATGACCTCGTAGACGAGAGGGACCTCGGCTTGTGAGAACAGCTTAGTTATGTCCTCGAAAACCTGGCGGTCATCAGGTCATAATTGGAATGAAAGGAAGAAGGACACACCTGGAGAGCTTGACAGAGCTCTTTCGCAAGCTTCCACTGCGCCGCTGTTAGCGCGTACTCCTCAAGATTGTCCTGGGTCAGTTGCTTCACGGGGCGCTCGAAGTGTACGTGAGAAGCGAGACACGCGAGGTCCGAGTTCCAGCGAGTCGGGACGCGTCGGTCAAGTGCAACCTTTTGCCCCGACTCTGCCGCATTGGCCTCGACAAGTTTTTCGAATTTTTCTTGCAGTGTGGGCGAGTCGTGAACGCGGCGAGCCAAACCAGCAACCTAGTAGACTGTAAACGATGCTACCAAGACAGATTCAGCCGACGGACCTTGGGGAAAATTGTTAAAGCCATCGTTTGCTCGGCCACGGTCATGTGAAGGGCAAACTTGGACTCGGCCTCGTGGATAGCCTGTCCGTAAATCGATGTGAGGGTAGCTTCATCGTGCGCAGCCTTTCCCTCGTCCATAATACCCTCCTCATCAACCGCTACATCCGCAACAACAGGATCTTCCCGCTCCTCCTCGGGCTGGATTACCGGCGGAGCATCGCGAGCCCCGCGCTTGCGTTTTCCGGGAGCCACCGTGACCTTGGACTTCTTCTTGGGCTGTTTGAAGAAGAAAGCGATGAAGGCCTGTAGATGTGTCAAGCCGCGAAATAAATTCTGTGCGTCGGAAGCGTACCTTTGCAATGAGATTAACCGTATGAGGGAAACATCGGGTTCGAGACAGTGTGCCACGATAAGTTGGGATGTGGTCTGGAAGACGATCTGAAGTGGTGTCGCAGTTACTCGCATTGTCCATGCAAAGTGTATGCAGCTGAGCGTCGAAACGATAAGGTATGACCTGGGATTTGAAGGAGAACTCGGTTGCTCACCAATTTGTCAATCCCGAAGCGTTTAAAACACTCCGCGGTGACCTCCGCCAAGTACGCGCCGGTGTGGCTCTCTTTTAACCTAAGGACGGCTTAACAAAGAATAGCCGAAAGTGATTCATTTACCTTATGAACTCCAGGATGGCGCGATGAATTTTCCCGGCCGCAAACCAAACAATGACAATGACCAGATACGACGCAACGAACGGTGCTGTCCAGCCATCGATAACGGCGTGGATTGCACCATAATAGTCCTGCCGAGTGATCAGATCGAGCGTAGGATAAATAAATGTTGGGAATGGCACCTTGAAATAATCTTTTATCATCTGGGACCCAGCGACGTAGAGTGTTTGAACGTCGCGCGAAATTGTCGCTGGAGAGGGAACCTTGGTGCCGGGACGCAGCATCTCAACCTCCTCCAAGTAAAACTCATCCCGGACCGTATTGAAAGGCCGATGTGAAGAAGCGCAACGCAACGCAATAAGGGCGCGATGGCGGGCTGGCGTATAGCTGGATACAGAGCGGTGAAGATCCTGCTGGGCGCCCTTATTTGTATCGCCTACAGCGCCACGCTGCTCCTCACAGCTTTTTTTAGTTTTAGCCAGATTGCCGGTCCCCTGACTGGCCTGCATTCGCTTGCGCCGTTGGGGCTTATGATTCACCGGATCGTGACGGCAGGTGAAAACGAATGTGAGAACACCAGGCTTGTTCTGCTGTGGGCCGGAAAAGGTTCGTTCGAGGGAAATAGTGTAATGATCGTAAACTGCGGATTTCCACGTCTTGCGACTTTCAGCTGGAGGTAAGAGAGTTAGCCGCTGCACATTTGATGAGTGTAAATGGGTACCGATGATTTCCTCGTCGGTTTTGTCCCAGACGCCTGCATCCGAAGTGTCTTCCGCGTTGGCTTTGGTGCGCTTCTTCTTTGGCGATATTATGACGGGTATGTCCGACTCGCCGTCCGAATCGTGCTTCCTTTTTGCCTTTTGCAACCGTGTGTTCTTGGATGGTGAATCAGGCGTCCAGGACGATGATGCCTCCGGTGTTTGGCCTTGAAGAAGTTCAGAACCTTAAAAAATGGAGTCAACTGAGGAACTCACGGGGAGATTCACTTCCACCGTCAACTCTAACACGGAGCTGGAGGTGTGAAAGAGAGCCAAGGCCAAGACGTCCAAGTGACATGAAACCCATAAGTAATTGAGTGTTACGACCCAGGGTGGCCAGCATATGGCTTTTACGATAGGTCACAGGTAAATATCCGTCCTCCCAAAGTGTATCAAGCACGTCAGCAACCGTGTAAGACTTTGAAACAACTGCCAGGAGTCGAATTAGAATATTCAAAACCCGTGCCATTTGCGACTGGGACGTACCCATTGGGACTGATTTCCCGGCAGCACCCAGAATAAAAATCGTGAAGACCTCGGCGTCTACGAGCTTCTGGAGTCGGTCTTTACGCATATTCGAAATATGTGTTCGGTGATATGACCGTGGTTCAAACCATCTAACTTGATGGAGACCGAGAAATCGGGAGACAACGCCCCAGCGCGCGAGTAGGGCCACTGATTGATATTAGGGGAAGTCAAAGTTAGGTCGGCAGACCGATTCAACAGCCCGATTCAGATGTGATTCATCAGCCAGAATCGGCCGTGAATCAGCTTCAACTTTGACCACCCCGGGTCTTGCCCCGATTTTACAGTCGATTCACGCCTGCTTCACCCCTAGTACAGTACGCAGATAGCATACACATATCTATGATGACAAAACAAAATTAAATTAAAATCCTTCTTTCACCATGCCTCGATTGTCGGCGCGCCAGACGCGCGCCCGCGACATTCTGACAACCTTTGTCGACCACCACATCGCTCGGCTGAAGCAGGCTCTCCGCCGTAGGAACAAGCTCAAGCGTGCATTCCATCGCGCCGGCTTACCACTGCCAGATGCCGGTGAAGCAAATTTATTGCCTTCCACTGGACTCGGAGACGTTGATACGATCTCTCTTGCCATGCTCTCGGTCTCCAGCTCTGACACGGGCTCTTCCGTCGACTCTGGGATTTCCAGCACCGAGAGCACCAGCAGCAGCAGTGACAACTGGTCCGATCTGCTAGGCTCGGATTGGCGTGGATTTTCGGAGTCGGCGTCTTCGAATTCTTCCTCGGACTCGTCGGTGGGCTCCCTCTTCGGCTCCAGCGAGGACGGAATGCCAGACCTGCTGTCAATGGGCGATCCGGACTCGGACGACGATGTCTCCATGACAGAGAGCTCTGAGAGCGAGACGACCTCGGGGGATGACGGAGATGATGAAGAGGGATGGGATGAAATGGAGACTGAACCCGGCCCTTCACGTCGTACAAACCAGCCGGCGCGCTGGGTGCGCCACAACCTAGAGGAGATGTACGCCACGCGTTACGAAACTGCGCGCGATACCTTTCCTCGTGCCCCCGCTCCCTTCCTCCGTCATGTCCTTGGCGTGATGAAGAACACTCGTGCTGACCTTTTCCGCCAGGAGGTCCGCATGTCGCCCACCACTTTCGACAAGCTCGTCAAGAAACTCGGCGGGGACGAGGTCTTCGCCAATGACTCGCAAAACCCTCAAATGCCTGTCGAGGATCAGCTTGCAATTGCTCTGTACCGCTTCGGGCACGCGGGCAACGCCGCCAGCCTCCAGAAGGTGGCGAATTGGGCCGGTGTGGGGAAGGGCACTATTACAATTGTAACGCGGCGCGTAATGACCGCAGTTTTACGTCCTGGGTTCATGGAGGAAGCGGTCCGGATGCCCACAGCAGCTGAAAAGGAAAAGGCCAAGGCCTGGGTCGAGGCCCACTCCTGTCGGGGCTGGCGCAATGGGTGGTGCATGGTCGACGGAACACTTGTGGTGCTCTTCAATCGACCTTTTTGGTTTGGGGAGAGTTACTTCGACCGCAAGTGTAATTATTCACTCAATATTCAGGTGTGCCCTTTCCCTTAACTCGAGGAACGCACTAACATGCTTGAAGATCGTCAACCTTCCAAACCTACAGATTGTCGACTTCGGTTACGGCTTTACGGGAAGTACACACGATTCGACCGCGTGGGGGGAAACCCGTCTTGCTAAAGAGCGTGAAACACTACTGGAAGATGGGGAATTTATATGGGCAGACTCGGCGTACACTGTAAGAACATAAATCTCCCCTTGAGCACCACTCATGACACTTATTTTCAGCTTGAGAAATGGATAGTCGCACCCTTCAAGAAGCCGTTTAGCTTGCTTCCCGGTAACGAGGAATTCAATAACCATGTGTCCATGGTCCGTATTCGGTCGGAGCACGCTATTGGGTTCTTAAAGGGGCGTTTTCACTCGCTCAAAGGCCTACGCATTCACATCAAAGACGAGAACACTCATAAATTTGCGACGTACTGGGTGGCCGCTTGTGTTGGACTGCACTCCTTTGCAATGCAATGCGAGGCTGAGGAGCGCGGCTCAGAGGGCTCGGACGACGCTGTAATGGGTGACCCCTTCATCGAGGAAGGTCTCTCCTCGTCGTCTGACTCGGACACAAATAACGTGGCCGCGGGGCCAGTTCACGCACATGCGGGCAAGGCCAAGCGGGAAGAGCTCAAAGCTCGTCTATTTCGTGCGAAGAACAGGCGTAGGCGACACCGGGCGCGGCGGCAGCAAGTAGAACTGGGGATACGTAGCGACAGTGGGGAAGAGTAGTGTAAAAGAGATAAATAGATCGAATTTTGTCTGAAAAAGGGAATAGAAAATGTGTAGCGACAGTGTCCAGTAAGTGGAAGGAAGGTACGTAGGTAGCGGGTGGGACGCGGGTCGATTGAGCCGTTCAGACACCGAACTCACCATCGGCAGCCATCTGCGCGAAATCTCTGAATTCGCTGGAACTATCAGAGGCGGTGGATGTCGAGGGTCCAGCGAGTGCGTTCCCGTGAGATCCCATGTTGTTGTAGTCGTTGGGGATGGCGTAGTCGTCCGTGCGCGCCGAGGGAGTATACTGCGACGCTGAGGGATGGGAGTAAGAATTGAAGAAGCTGTCACCGGCGTGGGATGACAAGTCACCGGCGTGGGATGTGGATGACAAGTTGCCTGCGCCCGTCGCCGACGCCATACGAAGCTCGTGGTTTTGCCGCATCCTCAGCTCCTTCATCCTCAGCTTCATCATCCTCTCCTCCCGCTTCCCCGCCTCCTTGTCCCCCCGTCGCCTCTCGCGTTGCTGAAACAGCTCTCCTTTCGTTTGGGTGACCGTGATTTGCTGGCGCGTGCGCAGCGTGGCCAGCTCAAGCTCCTTCTGCCTCGTCTTCTCCTCGGTCTTCGCAATCTCGCTAAACTCTGCGATCTTGGTCTTTTTCGATGGCTTTGGAGCGACTGCGGGCGCAGGGGGGGCTGGGATGGATGTACTGGGCTTTGGTTTCCGCCCTCTCAGCGCCTTCTCGTCCTTGGGCGTCTTGTCTTTCTCGACCCGCGTCTTGCCCGTCTCCTTCACCACCACCTCTGTGCCCTCCTCGTCGATATCAATGGCCTCTTCGTCGTCACTTGTTACGAGATCTCCGCCGCCAGACGCGAGCGCTGCCGGCGACGTTGGGATGTAATCGTCTCCGCTGCCGGGCGCAGCGCCATCGTCGTCAAATTCATCGTACTTTCGTTTAGCCGCAGTGGGATAGGGCGAGACGCGTGGACTAGGACTCCAGCCGGTGAGCGGGATGCTGGAGGTGCCGTCGTCATCTTCTTCTTCTTCCTCCTCGCCGTCGTTGGTGGAAGCTGCGGGAGGAGCATTGGGGGTGGGGATGATGACACCGGCTGCAAGCGCGCTGCCGCTGTGGCCCAGACCGGTCGGGACGAGGTTCGGGCGCTGTCCGATGAGATTGCGCATCTCGAAGTACCACGGGCACTTGGCGGCGATTTGAGCTGTGGAATATACACTGAATTAGCATATGCAGGTGCTCTACACATTCCCCACATACCCCACTTTGTTGTGAATGCACTGCTCTTCGACATGTCTATCTGTGATGCGTCCCGGATCCCTGCGCCGGTCTCGCCCATCGTCGCGTTATGACGGCGGCAAGTCTTGGCCATTCTGGGTGAAAAGGGGAGGTGAGTACTCAATTCAAGGGGGATAAGGTATCCCTTACGTGCTGAGACGGTTCTTCATCTTGTTACCGTACGCAAGCTTGGCCTTGGGGTCGTTGGCGGTTGCTTCGATTGAGTCCTTGTACTTGGGATCATCGCCGAGGAGTAACACGCAGAGGTCCCAGTGGGCGACCGTCTTGGGCTGCCCCCCTCCTTTGGTGCTTGATGCATTCGGGCCAGGGGGCGGGTAAAGAGACTGTTTGATCTCAGTGCTCTCCGAGATGAGCGCGAGCATCTTCACGCTCAGTCCAGGGTCTGCCTTCCAACTCAAGGGGTGGTCAGCAAGTCTCTCGGTATGGAATACGGGGCCTTACTTGATGCTTAGAACTCCCTCCTCCGACTCTTCCTCATCATCCGCACTATCTTCGCTGCTTTCTTCTGCTACTTTCTTTTTCTTCTTGCGGACTGTCTTTGTCTTGACCGCCGGGGCGCGTTTGGGCTGGGTGCTAGCCTTGGGTTTGGGGGCTGCCTTGCGTTTGCCGTCTTTATTCGCCATGTACGAGTAGCGTAGGAGCAAGAAATATAAATTCTTAATTACTTATCTAATCCATCGTAAGAAAAAGGGGTTAGGGTTTCGGGCGATTCAAAAGCTGATTTTTTCGGTGTTCCTCCTCCGGAGCAGGAACACCGATTCACGCTGATTCACTTTTTTTGATCGATTCACCGGCGATTCTGTTCGCTGAATCGGCCTCTGAATCGAACTCTGAATCGGCCGTTGAATCGGTCTGCCGCCTAACTTTGACTTCCCCTATTATTAGTACTTTTTTCGGACTTGGAGGTAAAGAGGTTACGGTTTAAAAACTCGATGAGGACAAAGTATGCATATAAAACCGGTACGGCACCACCCAGATTTTGTGTTTCCCAGGAAGAGAGCTCAACGTGGGCAAGAGCGGTCTGAAAATGTTTGGAGAACAGATCCCAAGTGATGAATGGTACGAGGACATCAGCCATTTGACATTTTGATTGTGGCATTTCACGTGTTTTTTGGCGTTTCGGCGTTGTTCACCAAAATCAAGTCGGCCATTGTAGGGTGGTGGGACAAGGACTATGGCCAATATTTTGTGTGGTGGTCCAGAGGGTAGTAGAGGTACTCGGAGAGGTCGAATAACCTCGCAATCAATCCGCGTTCCGGAGATATTTGATGATCTTGTTCCGGCGTTGTCAGATTTTCACCGAAAATTGTCGCGTTGCCACGTTGTGACAGTTTCGCGGGGGATTGTCGCGTTTTTCGGCATTGTTTGGTGTTGTACAATGCCACAATAGATTTGTCAAAAGTCTGATGGAAGAGGGACACAGCAGTGAAAAACCAGGGAAGGAATCGGGGGATTGAGACTCGGCCAGAGGCACATAGGACTGGGCGGTTATGCGCCAGGCCCGGAGACAGGGGCATAGTTAGCAGCGAATATCATCTGGGGCACGGCGCACTTTTAAACCAGTTAGGGGTCGTTATTTCAAAGATGGATGATGCCATCTTTTGTTGTCAAGAGGAACCGGGAATATTCCGAGATAAAAAACCACTTTCATCGAGGCCTACACCGCACAAAAGAATGAACGAGAAAAAAAAGAAATATCTGCGTGTCACCCGCGGGTTGAAGAAATCTTGAACGCCAGATCCGTACCCGCACGGGTGAGCGGAACGGGTCATCCGTTACCCGTGGCAGCTACCCGGATCAAGATCCGCGGATGAAACCCGCAGATACACCCGGGTGACGCCGATCCGTGGCAGACCCTACTCTTCCCAAACCACTACCGCGATTGACCACGACCAGCGCACCCCATCTGACTCCAACCCATCGTCAACGGTCAACGGCACCCACTCAGCGCACCTCAGCGCTGCCCCAGCAGCTCCCAGCAACCCCGCCCCGAGCTCACCTCCTTCCGAATCTGGACATCTACCTCCTCGACGACCCCCCCGCCTTTCGACGACCCCACCCCGCCTTTCGACAGCCCACCCGCCCTTCTGCCGTCCCCACCCACCTCGGCCCCGCCGCTCCCGGCTCCCACGCCCTCCACCGTCAGGCGCCGACGTCAACACAGCAATCCCGATCCCGGCAGCAGGCTGGCCATTCGCCTCGTCCTCGGCAGTCTCCGACGACGCCGCTGCCTATCCCTACGCCCTGTCCCGTCCCCCGCCCCCGCAACCTCCGATCGGCGTCTACGCCGGCGGCCTACGCACTCCGTGTACACCTGCAGCCTCCGCGCTGACATGCACGTCGCGCCACGCTGCGCCCATCGCTTTCGCCCACTAGCCTCGCGCACCCTGCATGCTCCTGCCGTCTCCCCATTACGCCCACTCGCGCCTCCAAGCACACCCGCAGCCAATAGAATTCCGGGTGGGCGTAAAGACCCGGTGTGTGCATCCGTCGACGCGTCGCAGCCGCGTTCCTCGCCTTCTCCCCATCCTTTATCCCTTCCACTACCCTTCCCCCGCTCCCCCCATGCCCTTCCGCTTCCTCTCCTCGTCCACGAAGCGTTGCGTCACCGCAATTCCTTCCCCTTCTCCCCTCCGCGCGCTGCTGCCGCAGTCAGGCATGGTCTATGGGATGTCATTTGACACCCCATCGCCTGCTCGTCTATATATGCATGCCGCGCGTTCTCGGACGGGTTTCCCACTCCCCACCCATACACATATCTCGCGCTACTACTCTTCCTTTGCTCTAGTCTAATACACCCCTCCTTCCATCACCTTCTCTCTCGTTGTCCCCTCAGTCGCGGCGAGACCAATCATCCGCTCTTCGCTTTATCCCTCCACTAGCGGGATACGTAACTGAAGCACAGTACTACTCATGACCGAATGCGACTACTCCCCCGGCGCACAAGCCCAGTTCCGGCGCACCCAGCAGCGGATCTCCAACTGAGCGGACGATACTGCTCAGTGCGTGCCGCAATATAAATCTCCTTTCATCCCGCGGTCGGACGTGCAGAGCAAATTGTTCTACCGGCCGTCTTCCCGGTCCTCTGGTCCCACAGTCATGGACGCCCAACCACACAGCGCACACTCACATGGCTCTCAGCACGTCTATTCACCACTCCGTTCACAAACCATCGACGTCGTCTCGCCGAACGATTCTATCTCGCAGGCATCTGGACCTTCACGTCGGAGCTCCCAGCGTCCTTCCCGCCGAAGCGGCCCCTCGTACCCTTCACGCTTGCATTCACCCACGCGCCGACCGCAGGCATCATCGCTCTTCCCCGCCGTACACTGTCCTCTCTCCCTAAGCCGCAGCACCGAGACGACGGTGCATGCGCATAGCGAGCGCCGTGGGTGGGGGGACGTCTCCCGGGGTATGATTAACCGGTCCGCCCTCGCCAATGCCCACCGGACCCTGAACATCAGCTGCCCGGCCACGACGCGCCATCGCGCACTCAATGCTCCGGCGACGCATGAAGACCGCTGCTCGGATCCCACCATCCACTCCGGCGTGTCTGCACAAGCGCAAGCCTGGGACTCAGTCCGGCGCAAGGCAATATGCCAAGGCAGACTGCGCGGACGATCGGCACACCGTCCGCGAGCGGATCGCCATCCAGTGCGCCCGCACGCCGCGCCCGGAGAATTGAAAAAACGAGAACGATTCCCAGACGGTGAGCTCCGTGCCAGTATTCAATGGTGTGCGCACCGTCGCTAACACTCCAACTGCAAGCGTCTACGTCCTCGCAGACCCACCCACGAAAAGAAACCCATGAGCGCGCGACACGTCAGCACATTCAGGACCCGTCGGTACTCACTATGACGTACGCCTCTAGCTCAGCGCGCACGTCGCGCCCGCTCGTTTCGAGCACATCGGGCGAAGGCGGGCACCACAATAAACGGGGGTTTTGCGACGGCAGCAGTAGGCGGATGGATTGGAGCCAAGTATCCAGTGTTGCGTGCAAGTCGAGGGGAGGCGGTGGCGGTCAGGACGCCGTGTGGGAAAGGAATAGCCGGTCGAAAGAGAGCGCGGGCGGGGAGGAGTAGGAGGCGGTGCTTTTGAGCACTCAGAGCAGGTGTACGCGTCAGGCACCTTGAACGCACTTGGGGGCAGGTTCGAGATGCGCAGAAAGGGGGCACAATATCGGAGGGCCAGGACGACATTGCAGGTCTTGGGAGGGAGGTGAAGGCGGCGGAGAACGCGATGGGGATTCACCTGCTTGATTCGCACGGGAAGCACGCGCCGCAGACCAGCCCAGTTCACGGAAGCGGTGCGGGCATGACGAGTCGTGTGCGTACGCTCGTGGATCGGGAGCTAAGCGTCAAGCCGGGCAGTCGGGTGCGGCCATTGCAGAAACGTTCGTTAGCACTGGAAATTATTATGATTCTGCAGTTCGTACACACCTGGGTCCATCACCAGGAAATATACCGCAGTTTCGTCTTTACTGAACAGCGTGACGAAAAAATAGCGTGACGAGATAAAGAAGACGAGGCAGAGGACGCTAGCGGGGCACGAGCAGGAGACCAGAGAAGCAAGAGTACAAAGGAGGGGATGCCGTGAGCCTCGGAGATTCCGACCGGAGAGCAAGCGGACAACGACGTCGAGGTTAGAAGAAGGAAGCGGGCGGTCCGGCCCGGGTTGATGAGATCCATCTCGTTTGCTTCCGACCTCCATGTAGCGATTTTGGCTTGCGTCCGACGTCCTTGGACTTCAACTGATTTGCTTTGCTTCTTCCTCCTTCTACACTAACCCATTCTCCTGGCTCAACTTGAAGATCTTGGGATTTTCTGGCTTTGTTCCGGCGCTCTTTGGGCGCTCTCTGGAAAAACTTCAAAATTTGCACCGTCATGGTTCTAACGTTAACGTCCTTAATGCTCCGCTCGTTTGCCTCGCTAGCCAATTACCCTCAACCTTCCAATCCTTCTGGCCCAAAATCCATGGAACTCTTACGCAAATTTGCCCCCAACCCGTCCTTTTCTTCGGCTTTCTAGTGGCATACTGGCCGAAACCTCCAAACTTACAAGCAATTTTGATGATAAAGGCTCTATAACAAACTGCAGAATGCCGGTTGCAATCATTCCCACATAATAGCTCTGCACACATCGACAGCGGCAGATGTCGTTCGCGTAAAATCACATTCGATCAAATTCAACTCAACCTTTCCCCGCGCAAAACTTTACCCTAGCGGCAATCAGCCACCCGGATTTATCCCAGCCGACCATACCTCTTCCGTCTAGTGCTCTCACACTATTTTCTGCTGAATTACAAACATCCTGAAACAACTCCATCCTCCCGATTTCGAACCGTGAAGCCCACTAGGAAAAAACTAGATGTCGGTGTTGCTCTCCAGGGAAATTCCATTGCATCTCAATTTTCACACCATAGGCAGGGCTTCGTCTATTCCCTGCCCACTCTCGCGTACCATGGCCATCGTCCCGTCTCCGAACATCCCGATCTCGAATAATAAATTCCCAAAATTGCGGCAGCCCCTGAAACCCTTGATTCACCCTGTGGCACCAAGTACTGGTCGGGAACCTTTAACGACCTCAATGTCAGTATGGCTGAATGTACCCTTTCAGCCTCTGTGCTCAATAAAATTACTGCCTCGGGGACGTCCGCTTTTTCCGGTAAGGAGTCTGCGCAAAAAATTCAGCACAGCATACTTTTACCAGCTTCTTCTTGTTGTCTCCCATTCTACCCCGTTGAGCTCGCCTCACGCCGCACTATCAACGGTCAACCTGTTGATCCCATCCTCCAATTCTGCACCTTGACTCGACTGTCTTAACACCCACATCCGCAACGCAAACTATCGGATCCTGAGCTCAAGTCACCAAACTTTGCACACCTCTTCATGCCTCGATTGTTTTCTAGTTCATCTATGTCCACTGTGGCTAATTGTTGATTCTGCTTCAGACTCTAACCGCCTGCTATCCTTGCGTTCGAAAGTCCACGTGAACTCTATTCTTTCTATGAGTACACATAACCCAATCACACTACTTTCAACCCTGTGTGCAGCAAGTTGACCAACACCGCACCCTGAAACCTGGACCCAAACTTTTCTTGCGTTAAATCCTAACTTTCCCTCGACAACGGCATCATGTTCTTGCATGCCACCAAATTTCGTCGTATTCTCCCAACTAGATTCTTCCTCGCTGCGCTCTCTGGGAAACCTTCAAAAGTGCTGATTTGACTTTGAGCAAGGTCTGAGAACCGTTAAAGAAATTGGTTCGGATTAGGTTTAAGAAAATTACTTCCGTCCACGGTCCACCCAAGTGGGCCAGCACAGAGCATCTGCGCAGAAGCGCTGCGCAGAAGCTAAGAAAGCACTCGAGAATATTACACTACCTGGTGGATCGTGCCCGCGATATAATTCCTAGGCTTGGGGGAAATACGAGCGAATGTGTAGTCAATTCCATCAATTCAAATTTACATTCTCCTATGTTCCATGATCCCCTTCTCAAACTCAACTTCTTGGAAGGAGGTTTGTTTTCAAAGGAGATACCAGCTTCCTTCGGACACTGCTGCATCGACATCAATACCACTCGGGTCCCTATTTCCCGTGATTGTGTTGAACCATTGCCTTACTGGCTTGCTGCACCCGTAACGCTCTCTGACACAGCCCCCCCTCATTTCAAGCAGTTGATTTAGTCCTGTTTACCCACACAACTACAGACTCCTTGATTGGTACTCCGCATTTCGCCTCGAGCGGGAATACCCGAATATACCGGCGAACTGTTCAACTCCCATTAATTGCGGCGTCATCAATATCCATCTCAACACCGCAAAATTTCGACACCCTCGGCTCAACCCAACAAATTTCACGTTTATAGCCCGATGATTTTGTGGTTCCACTCCATAGACTGCTTGTGGATTCCGGCTTAAACTTGCCTCCCAGTTTCTCCTCATATTCCAGCAAAGCTCAGGCGCGAGCACAAGTAGATCAAACAACTTAATCGAACTTCGCACACTCTGAGTGCCACCGGCCCCTTGTGTTTTTCTTCTTTGGTGCTGTGGTATGTGATTTCAACTCCGCCCCATTGATCTAAACCAAATGAAGTCAGGGTTGAGATGATTGCTTCGTTGTATCCACTTGGCTTCAATAGTGCCCTACAACATTTCCTGACCCCACTCCGCATACCATTGAACCTACTCACCGGTTTATTCCCAAGATCTCATTAACACGTGGAACCAGCGCGGCTCCGACTGTACATATAGCCGTCCGGTGTAAATGAATTCGAGTGCGGAGAGGTAGTCTTTCCCAGCCTACCTTAACAGCGGGGGGATTTTAGTTCTCATCCTTAATTTGTGGTTGAAGTTTTTGTCACTGAAACTCTTCGGGCACCAAAATAAAATAAAGTGAGGGTAGATAACTATGAAGAGACAAGCATGATTACAACTATTGTACTGCATCGGAAGCTGAAGTTCCCTCTTCATCATCCGGATGTAACCCTTCAAGCCCCTCAGCCTCAGCAACCTTCCCCAGAGCACGGTATGTCAATGCAAGATTATTAATGCTCCGAATAGTAGCGGCGTGATCATCCCCTAGAATAGTCCTCTGCTTCTCCATGACTTCAATTTGGAGCTTCTCTGCATCCTCGAAACGATGGAGGTGATAGTATGTCACAGCCAGATTATTCATAGCTGAGAGTGTGTGCAGATGGTCTGCACCCAGAATGGCTCTCCGCTTCTCCACCACCACAACTTCAAGTTCCTCTGCCTTCTGGGGCTGACCTAGATCCTTGTATGTGATAGCCAGATTGGACATGGCATTCAAGGTCTGTGGATGGTCTGCACCCAGAATGGCTCTTCGCTTCTCCACCACCACAACTTCAAGGTCTTCTTCCCTCTGGAGCTGACCTAGGTCACTGTATGTGATAGCCAGATTGTACATGGCATCCAAGGTGTTTGGATGATCTTCACCCAGAATAGCTCTTCGCTTCTCCACCACCACAACTTCAAGTTCCTCTGCCTTCTGCGGCCGACCTAGATCCTTGTATGTGATAGCCAGATTGTACATGGCATCCAAAGTTTTTGAATGATCTTCACCCAGAATGGCTCTTCGCTTCTCCACCACCACAACTTCAAGTTCCTCTGCCTTCTGGGGCTGACCTAGATTTTTGTATGTGATAGCCAGATTGTACATGGCACCCAAGGTATCGGGATGGCTGGCACCCAGAATGGCTCTTCGCTTCTCCACCACCACAACTTCAAGTTCCTCTGCCTTCTGGGGATGACCTAGGCCGCTGTATGTGACAGCCAGATTGTGCATGGCGAGCAAGGTTTCTGGATGATCTTCACCCAGAATGGCTCTGCGCTTCTCCACCACCACAGCTAGGAGTTTGCCTGCCTCCTTCAACTGACCCAACTTTGTGTATGTTACTGCCAGGTTGTGCATCAGGTATACGGTATCCAAATCATCATCACTTTTCGGTGTCTTTTGTTTCTCAAGTGCAGAAATCTGGAGTGCTTTGGCCTCTTGATTCCTGTCTGCCCATTCATATAGAAGCCCATAAGCCCAGTTGAAATCCAGGCCCACAAATCCTTTGAACTGCATTACAGCATCGACATGAGGAAGCAACTTCAGGCTTTCCAGTTGCGAGTGTATTTCTGGAATTCCCTGTGTGGACATCCCTAGTATACTGTGCACAATGCAATAAACTGATTCTGGATTACTAAGGATGTCCCGGCTCCACTGGTGCACTAGAGGGTGGATTGAAAATGTCCTCTTTTCTGGTGCAAATGTAGCCAGCGAGTATGACATAATCTCATTGGTGACTTCCAGAAATGCAAGTGTGTCCCATTCACCATGAGGCCCTTGAAACTGTGACAAGAACTCCATAGGCTGCTGAAGTTCCTCCTTGGAAGGGCCAAGGGATGGGAAATAATAGTCTGCTGCTCTGCTGAAGATATCTTCTGAGATTCCTTCTCGATGGAGAAATGAGCACAGTTTCAAGAACATTGCTGCAGGGGCACTGAGCTGATCAAAGCTCATTTGCCAGGTGGTATATACCGTCCATTTGTAGTCACTTTGGCTTTGTGTGGGCTTTTTACGGAGAAGTTCATCGTGGTTTTTTGCATATAGCAAGAGATACCGATCAAGAGTTCCAGATTTTGCAATGAATGCCCCGGCTTGGACAATTGCAAGAGGCAAGTAACATAGGACCTGTGAATAGTTATAATTATGTGTGTTCGTAAAGGGGTAACATCTTACCTTGACTATATTGGCTGCAATCTCCTCATCACTCGGTGTTTCTTCTTCAACAGCAGCAGCTGTGATTAATAATGCAACAGCATCTTGTTCCTCCAGATCAGAAACCTCGCAGGCTGACCCATACATTCGTAGTTCGGGATTCCGAGTTGTGATAAGAATGTTGCCATAAGTGCACTGTGGCAGAAACTTGTGCAAGTCAAGCTTTGGGTCATCTGCATTGTCGAAGAAGATGAGCCAGTGCTCATCCTTTGTCACCAGCCATTTCACAGCATCATCAGAGGAGTTTCCAGCATTCTGAAGTTTTGCAATATTCTTGAAGCCTGTCTCAATGGTCTCAATAGTGCTTGCATCCACAAAGAAGATGTTAGTGAAGCTGTCAGAGACAAACTTGAGAATTATAGGTCAGTCATCTTCTTCATCACTCACCAAGAGGAATCCTGAATAAATTTGAGAGCAATTTGTGTCTTGCCCGCACCACCCAGGCCATAAAGCACGTAAATGTGCTGTTTGCCTGGGTCCTGTGTAAAATATTCCTGTATCTTGGCCAAGATCTTCTCCCTGCCCTGGAAGATTCGGGTTGCAGGAGGACAATTATTGGTAATCTGTGGAACCTGTACGGCAGACAGATCTGTGATTCTCATAAGACCAGAAAATTCCAGAGAACATATCCTTTACTTGGGGAGATCATGGCATGCACGGCATCAAGCTTAGACTCGATTTTGACTGCCCTAGAATTTGTGTCGATCCCTGTTATAAGCTGCAGCTTGGTTAGACCAAGCAAGACCCATTGTCACTGAATGAAACCGACACACATTAATATTCAATATCAGTTCTTGAATCCTCTTCTCATATCCAGCAATCTCAGTTGAAATGCTACTTGACTTGATGAAGCCCTTGAGGTGTCCGCGGAACCCTTCAGTCTCCGCCTGCATTTTCGCCACCACAACGAGCATCTCCTGTAAAAATCTGACAGGAATGAGACATGGAATCAAATCACCCGAGAACAAAACACGGACCTCTCAAATTCCTCACACACACCCTTCAACTTCACTGCCAGTGTGGCACCATTGGCCGCTACTTGGGCACGTAGGATTTCAACAATTTCTTTGATCTTCTCACAAAGCTCCTTCAGATCTTCCCGATTTCTTCGTACATTCTGCAATTAGGTATCAACCAACCACCTCGGCCTGCAGACATTGCCCAACCTACCTCAACTGCCTTCAACAACGTTACAAATGTCCCACATGCACCCTTGATGTATGGGAAGGGAGCAAGCTCCCCAGCTGCTGTTGCGGCCTCGGCTGCCACAATCAGCAGTGCAAGTCCATCCGACTTCCTGCTCGAGCTCGGGGAAGTGGCTTTGAATGGCCGGAAGGCTCCCTTTCTCTGAGGAGGTGCTGGGGTCCCACCGTTGGATGGGCTGCTGGAGGACATGGTGGTCGGAAGAGAGATGCTTGTCGGCGGAAGCTGTGACCGTTACACTGCCTTATCGATGCTGTTCCACGTTCAAAAATAGCCTTCATGAGAGTTCCGCTGTTTGACGCCGTCCTGAGCAGTGAAGTGAGCGAAAATCGGTCCCCAATTAATTAGGATGTTGTGCCAACTGTCGACTTGTACTGCACAATCAAGGTGAATGAAGAAAAACACGTGTCAAAATGTATTCTGCATGAGGTTTGTTTCAACAATGAGCAATTGCGAATTGAATTACCTGACATTTCTGGCCTATTTCCAGGTCGAACGGTGTAGATTAACAGGTAATTCTTTTGGGAGGCCCTCAAAATAGCAAAAACGATCCGCGCCTTCGGTACTGTCGTTGGCTGTAGTCAATCTCGAGCGAGCGTCGAAACTTCAGGACATTGGGGTTAATATTCGTGGCAGACCAAACCCGTAGTGTCTATCGCACTTGCGGCGAAATATTCAGCTCCGTGAACCTCGAGCTCGGCATCGGTTATCATTCCGAGGTGTCATTTGAAATTTCCCAACAGCAGCAACCTGTGGTCTCGCAGTAAGAACAAGGCACGTATTTATAATTATGATGCACTCACTTATTGTTCTCTGCAATTTAAGCCGACCGTTTCTCGTCTTGGAGCTGTTGCAGAGTGGACATCTGGGCGCCGCTTATTATCCCTTCAGGCAAGCAGTTTTTTCCTGTTTCTCCCTCGGTCTTTACCTGACCTAGTTGAGCTAGAGACGGAAAATCTCCGTTGAAACTCAAGGCGTACCTCCATGTCAACATAATTCCATAACAATATCAAGAACAATATACTTTTGATTCTCTTCTAGCCGGTTCGACTTCGAATTCCATCATTTTGGCTCATCGACAATGCTCATATTTGATCCCTAAACCCCTGCATCGAACTGCTCGTCGTCCGAGAGAGTTCAATATTTTCTCAAGTATTCCTGCTTCAAATTTATTACACATTTTCAGAATAAATTAATGTGCCCAGAATCGTCGAACTCCTCCGAGTCCCGCTATGCACCGGCAGGTTGTTGAGTGTATCATGTTCTGCGGCCAAGATAAGCTTCAAGAACTCAGCAAGGCCCGAGAAAAGGTGTTCTTGCATTTCTCACTCATTATGGAAAAAAACCGAACACCGGTGCGAGGCGGAGCAGATCCGGCACCGCGGACTCTGAAACTTTTTTGCGGGCGGCGATCAATTATGCCGAAGCGGAGTGACTGCGGCATCAAGAGTTAAGGCGGAGCTCGACTTTCACAAGATTCCTTTTCAAAATTTTGTTTTTCGCGTGTTGTAGAACTCAGCAAAGAATCAATAATACATAAACGTAGCATAAGAACATGAAATACATTCTACCGGCGCCCGTGCGCGTGATGTCGACGAAACTCGCACGAATGACAGAACCACTAACTTGCCACTAACCGATTTGACGATCCAGATCGTGTTCCCAGCGCTCGCGGACCGAGCTCCATGAGAGTGAGGAGGAACTATAGCATAAAATCTACCAGGTACAACAAGATGAACCCTTGTCGCGTCAATGTGTTGGCACCTCAGGGAAATGTGGAGCGTGAATTGCATCCCCAGGGCTACAGCGATCGAGGTTACAGTCCGGCATAGAGTCGACTGGTGACAAAATTTCACTTGCAGAAAGGCGGTGACTGCTGCGGAGGGGCTGGGGCTGTACGTGCACCAGAGGCACCAAACTATACAATTTCACACCTGTGTATTTCACTCCGTCGACAAGGGCATAGATATCACCCCCTTTAGCAGAGTACTGCATCCACGTTCGGCGCAGATGCCAAGTATAGCCGCGGAACTGCGACCACATGAGGTGCAAGTTTTCCACGCTCGGCTTGCAAACTACCATTGATACCACCGCCCAGCGAGATCGGCACCGGTACCGGCGACGTTGCTGAGCGGTGTTGTGGCGAAAGTAGATATGACTGCAGACCCACCCGCATGCACCGCACTCGCAAGGAAAGGCCGCATATGCATCGCAGGAGCAGCTTCAGACCATATGCACTGCACGACTTCGGGCTGAGAATCAAGGCACCACTCCCCGGCGCGTACATTCGCCCCGACCTCACACCATAAAGACATACGCACAGCGGGCGTGCAGCCCAGTCGCCACATGGCGCTCGCACTCGGTGCCGGAGTCACGCGCAAGCGACCATCGGCGTGTATGTACAGATGCGGACTCTATCACACCTGCACCGATCCCCCACCCACACCCTCTCGAGGCGAGTGACCGACATCTCCTTGGTCCGCACCTCCACACCTCAATCTGCACGCCGGGCCCGCAACATCGAGACGACAGGGTGTGCACATAGCGAGCGCCGTGGGTGCGAGGACGTCTCCCGGGACCAGTCCGCCGGACCCTGAGCATCAGCTGCCCAGCCACGACGCACACACTCGATGCTCGTGCGACGCATCAAGGCCGCTGCTCGGATCCCACCATTCACTCCGGCGTGTCTGCACAAGCGCAACCCTGGCTCAGTCCGGCGCAAGGCAATATGCCAAACCAGACGGCGCGGACGATTGGCACACCGTCTGCGAGCGGATCGCTATCCAGTGCACCCGCACGCCGCGCCCGGAGCATTGAAAAAACGAGCATGATTCTCAGACGGTGAGCTCCGTGCCGGTATTCAATGGCGCGCGCACCGTCGCTAACGCTCCCACTGCAAGCGCCAACGTCCCCGAAGACCCACCACGAAAAACCCATGAGCGCGCGACATCCACGTCAGCAGGGTAACCGCCGGTACTCACTGTGACGTACGCCTCTAGGTCAGCGCGCGCGTTGCGCACGCCCGTTTCGAGCGCATCGGGCGAAGGCGGGGACCATAATAGACGGGGGCGGATCGATTGAAGCCACGCATGCAGTCTTGCGTGCAAGTCGAGGAGAGGCAGTGGCGGTCAGGACGCCGCGTGAGAAGGGAATAGCCGGTCGAAAGAGAGCGCGGGTGGGGATGAGTAGGAGGTGGTGGTAGCGGTGGTTTTGAGCACTCAGAGCAGGTGTATGCGTCAGGGACCTTGAACGCACTTGGGGCAGGTTCGAGATGCGCGGAAAGGCGGCACGATATCGGAGGGCCAGGACGACATTGCAGGTCTTGGGAGGGAGGCGAAGGTGGTGGAGAACGCGATAGGGATTCACACGCTTCACTCGCAAGGAAAGCACGCGCCGCAGACACCAGCCCAGTTCACGGGAGCGGTGCGGTGGTGACGAGTCGTCTGCGTATGCTGGTGGATCGGGAGCTAAGCGTCGAACTGGGCAGTCGGGTGCGGCGATTGCAGAAGCGTTGGTTAGCGCTGGAAATTATTATGATTATGTAGTTCGTACGCACTTGGGTCCATCACCAGGAAATATGTCGCAGCTTCTTTACTAAACAGCGCGACGAAAATAGCTTGACGAGAGGCTTGCATCCCATTTGAGCACGAATTCGCATCGACGAGGATGCTAGCGGGGTACGAGCAGGAGATCAGAGAAGCAAGCCCACAAAGGAGGGATGCCGGAGCGTCGGAGATTCGGACCGGAGAGCACTGAGCGGACAACGACGTCGAGGTTAGAAGGAGGAAGCGGGCAGTCCGGCCCGGGGTTGATGAGATCAATCTCGTTTGCTTCCGACTTTCATGTATAGCGATTTTGGCTTGCATCCGACGTCCTTGGACTTCAACCGATTTGCTTTGCTTCTTACTCCTTCTACAGTAACCATTCCCCTGGCTCAACTTGAAGATCTTGGGATTTTCTCCGGATTTTCTGGCGTTGCTCCAGCCTCCGGCGCTCTCTCGAAAAACTTCAAAATTTGCACCATTCTATTCAATCAACGTCAAAGTCCTTGAGCCTCAGCTGGTTTGCTTCGCTAGCCGATTCATCTCAGCTCCCCTATCTTCCTGCCCCACAATCCTTGTACCTCTTGCCCAAATTTGCCCCCCAACCCGTCCTCTTTCTTGGCTTTCTAGTGACATACTGGCCGAAACCTCCAAAATTATAAGCAATTTCGATGACAAAGCGCTATAGAGAACTGCAGAATAACGATCACAATTGCTCACAGAGCTCCATGCACCCATCGACAGCGGCAGAGTATCGATGTCATTTGCGTAAAATCACATTCGATCAAAACATCTCGATCCTTCCCCGTGCAAAAATTTGCCCTAGCGGCAATCAGCTATCCGGATCTATCCCAGCCGACCGTACTTCTTCCGTCTTCTGTTCTCATTATATCTTCTGCTGAATTATAATCATCCTGAGATGACTCTGTCCTTCCAAGTTCGAACCGTGAGGCCGTACAAGGAAAAAATAGGTGTCAGTATTGTTCTCCAGGTAAACTCAATTGTGTCTCAACTTTCACACCATAGGCAGGGCTTCGTCTATTCTCCGCCCACTCTCGCGTACCATGGCCATCATCCCGTCTCCGAATATCTTGATCTCGAGTAATTAATTCCCAAATTGCGGCAGCACCTGAAACCCTCGATTCAACTGTTGCATCCAGTACTGGTCTTCTGCTGTAGGGAACCTTTACCATTATGGCTCAGTCCTCTCAGCCTCTGTGTTCAACAAAATTCCTGGCTCTGAGAACATCCTTTTTTGCCGGTCTGTCGTCTACGCAGAAACTCAGCATTTTAGGCACCGCATACTTTTACCAGGTTCTTCTTGTTGTCTCTCATTCTACCCCGTTGAGCTCGCCTCCCTCCACACTATCAACCTATCGATTCCATCCTCCAATTCTCCCCTTGACTCACTTATCTCAACACCAATATCCACAGCGCAAACCATCGAAACCATTAGCTCAAGGCACCAAACTTTGCGCACCTCTCTTCAATCAGTTCTAGTTCTATCTACATCTACTGCGACTATAGGTTGATTCTGCTTCAAATTCAAACTACCTGATACTTTCGCGTTCGAAACTCCACGTGAATTCCACTCTTTCTATGAGTACAAATAACTTAATCACACTTAACTTTCGACCTTCCATGGAGCAATTTGATCAACACCACACCCTGAAACCTCGGCCCAAACTTTTTTGCTTTCAATCCTAAATTTCCCTCGACAACGGCGTCATGTTCTTGCATGCCACCAAATTTCGTCATATCCTTCCAACTAAACTCTTCTCGCTGCGCTCTCTGGGAAACCTTCAAAACTGCTGATTTGACTTTGAGCAAGGTCTGCGAACCGTTGAAGAAATTGGATTTATATATTCGGATTCGGTCTAAGAAAATTACTCCCGTCCACGGTCCACCCAAGTGGGCCAGCACAGCGCATCTGCGCAAAAGCGCTGCGCAGAAGCTAAGAAAGCACTCGAGAATATTACGCTAACTTGTGGATCGTGCCTGCGATATAATTCCTAGGCCTGGGGGAAATACGAGCGAATGTGTAGGGATTCTATCAATTCAAGTTTACATTCTCCTATGTTCCATGATCCCCTTCTCGAACTCAAACTTCTTGGAAGGAGATTTGTTTTCAAATTAGACACCAGCTTCCTTCGGGTACTACTACATCGACATCACAGGTCCCTGTTTCCTGTGGTTGAACCATTGGCTTACTGGCTTGCTGCATGGGCAACGCTCTCTTACACAGCCCCCTCATCTCAAGCAGTAGATTTATTCCTATTTACCAACACAACTACACACTCCTCAATTGGTACTCAATATCTATCTCAACACCGCCAAATTTCAACACCCTCCGCTCAAGCCAACAAATTTTACGGATGTTTTTTTTCTGCCCCAGTGATTGTGGATTCTGGCTCAAACTTGCCTCCCACTTTCTCCTTATATTTCAGCAAAGCACAGGCGCGAGTAGATCGAACAACTTAATCGCACTTTGCACACCAGCCCCTTGTGTTTTTCTTATTTGGTGGTGCAGTATGTGATTTCAACTCCACCCCATTCACCCAAACCAAACGATGTCAGTGATGAAGTTGTCGGAAATGTTTACATCGTTGTATCCACTTCGCTTTGATAGTGCCTCAAAACACTTCCTGACCCCACTCCACATACCATTGAACCTAGTTTACTCCCAAGATCTCATTAAAACGTGGAACCAGCGTGGCTTGAACTGTACACATGGCCTTCGGGTGTGAACAAATTCAAGTGTGGAAATGTAGTCTTTAAAAGCCTACCTTAACAGCGAGGGGATTTTAGTTCTCATCCTTAATGTGGTCGAACTTTGACACTCCATCTCATCAGGGACCAAATAGAATAAAGTGAGGAGGGTAGGTAACTATGAAAAGACAAGCATGGCTACAACTATTCAACTGCATCGGAAGCCGATGTGTCCACTTCATCATCTGGAAGAAACCCTTCAAGCTCCTCAGCCTCAGCAACCTTCCCCAGAGCACGGTATGTCAATGCAAGATTATTCATGTTCCCAAGGGTATCGGGATGGTCATTACCGAGAATAACTCTTTGCTTCTTTGTAACTTCAACTAGGAGCTTCTCTGCATCCTCGAAACGATGGAGGTGGTGGTATGTTACAGCTAAATTGCCCATAGCCATGAGGGTATCTGGATGGTCTGCACCCAGAATCGCTCTTCGCTTCTCCAGCACCACAATTCCAAGTTCCTCTGCCTTCTGGAGCTGACCAAGTGTCCCATATGTGATAGCCAGATTGTACATGGCATTCAAGGTGTGTGGATGATCTGCACCCAGAATGGCTCTTCGCTTCTCCACCACCACAAATTCAAGTTCCTCTGCCTTCTGGGGCTGACCTAGGTTTTTGTATGTGGTTGCCAGATTGTACATGGCATCCAAGGTGTTTGGATGATCTTCACCCAGAATGGCTCTTCGCTTCTCCACCACCACAACTACAAGTTCCTCTGCCTTCTGGGGCTGACCCAGAAGCTTGTATGTGAGAGCCAGGTTGTACATGGCATCCAAGGTGTTTGGATGATCTTCACCCAGAATGGCTCTTTGCTTCTCCACCACCACAACTTCGAGTTCCTCTGCCTTTTCAAGTTGACCCAGGCTGCGGTATGTGTTTGCCAGATTGTGCATGGCACGCAAGGTTTCTGGATGATCTTCACCCAGAATTGCTCTGCGCTTCTCCACCACCACAGCTAGGAGTTCCCCTGCCTCCTTCAACTGACCCAACTTTGTGCATGTTACTGCCAGGTTGTGCATCAGGTATACGGTATCCAAAACATCATCACTTTTCAGTGTCTTTTGTTTCTCAAGTGCAGAAATCTGGAGTGCTTTGGCCTCTTGATTCCTGTCTGCCCATTCATATAGAAGCCCATAAGCCGAGTTGAAATCCGGGCGCACAAGTTCTTTGAACTGCATTACAGCATCAACATGAGGAAGCAGCTTCAGACTTGCGAGTTGGGAGTGTATTTGTGGAATTCCCCGGATGGACATCCCCAGTATACTGTACATGATGCAGTATACTGATTCTGGATCACCAAGTATGTCCCGGCTCCACTGGTGCACCAGAGGGTGGATTGAAAATGTCCTCTTTTCTGGTGCAAACGTAGCCAGCGAGTATGACATGATCTCATTGGTGACTTCCAAAAATGCAAGTGTTTCCCATTTGCCGTTTGGGCCTTGAAATTGCGACAGGAATTCCAGAGGCTGCTGAAGTTCCTCCTTGGAAGGGCCAATAGATGGGAAATCATAGTCTGCTGCTCTGCTGAAGATATCCTCTGAAATTCCTTCTCGATGGAGAAATGAGCACAACTGCAAGAATGTTGCCGCTGAGGGACTCAGCCGATCAAAGCTCATTTGCCAGGTGGTGTATACGGTCCAGGCATAATTACTGTGAGTTTGTGTAGGTCTTTCTCTCATCAGCTTCTCATGGTTCCTGCAATACAGAGCTAGATAATGATCAAGGGCTCCAGACCTTGCAATAAACGCTCCAGCCTGGACAATTGCTAGTGGAAGGTACCATAAGGCCTAAGAGACACAAGTATTATTAGCTGGTTTCATTGATACCTACAAGGAAAGGAATCTCACCTTCACAATTTCAGCAGCACTTTCTTTGTTGGTAGGTAAAGGCTCTTGAGCAGCACTTTTGAGCAGTAGTGTCACAGCATCCGCCTCCTCCATATCAGATACTTGTGAATCAGCCCCATAAACTCGAAGTCCTGGATTTCGGGTAGTGATAATAATATTCCCATGATTGCACTGGGGTAGAAACTTGTTCAAGTCAAGCTTGGGATTATCTGCATTATCAAAGAAGACGAGCCAGTCTTCATGCTTCCCAATCAGCCATTTCAATGCATCATTGGAGGAGTCTCCGGCATTTCGCAGTTTTGCGATATTCTTGAAGTCTGTCTCAATGGTCTCAAATGTGCTTGCGTCCACAAAAAAGATGTTGGTGAAGCTGCCGGAGACAGATTTGAGTATTACATGCCAGTGACGTTTCTTCGCCTTGACTCACCGAGAGGATTCTTGAATAAATTTGAGAGCAATCTGTGTCTTGCCTGCACCACCCAGGCCATGAAGTACATAGATATGCTGTTTGTCTGGGTTCTGTCCAAAATATTCTTCCATTTTGGCCAAGATCTTCTCCCTGCCCTGGAAGATTCTGGATGGAGGAGGACAGTTATTGCTACTTACAGCAATGTGAAGTCGATCCAAATCTAATGGCTGTGAGTTTGGGTGAATCAAAGTAGCAGATATCCTACTTGGTGAGAGCATTGCATGGATATCATTCACCTTGGACTTCACATCGGTGGTGGTTGCACTAATGTCCATCACCATGCTATTTGTGCTCAGCCCTGCCAGGAGCTGAACACATCAGTAAAATACTTCAGGCTTGCTAGTTGCGGAACTAACTATACCTGAATCAGTGACAAGAGTCTTTGGACTCTCTTCTCATACCCCGTGATTTCGCCGCCAATGCTGCTTGACCTGAAGAATTGGATGAGCTGATTCTGTTTCTGCATCTTCTTCACCACACGGAGCATCCCTTGCAAGATCCTAGGTGCGATTAGTTGAAAGTCAGATCATAAATAGCTGGGAATAATCACTCCTCAAACTCCTGGCACTGTCCCTGCAGCTTCACCGCAGCAGCATCTCCATGTGTTGATATTTGATCCCGAAGAATGTCAACAATCTCATTGATATTTTCACATAGCTCTTTGAGATCTTCCTGATTCCTATTTAGTTTCTGCAAGGAAAGTCAGTTTGCTTTCCCTCTGCCTTGACAGATGCTGAACTCCCACCTCAACTGCCTCAATAAAAGCTAAAAGTGTCCCAAAAGCACCCTTGATGTACGGGAACGGGGCAAATTCCCCTGCCGCAGTCGCTGTTTTGGCTATCAAGATTGATGCTGCGAGCCAGTCTGACTTTGTGCTAGAACTTGCAGAGGAGGCTTTGAATGGCCGAAATGTCTTCTTCAAGGGAGGTGCTGGTGCCCCACTGCTAGGGTGGCCACCAGAGGACATGGTGGAAGGGAGATGTGTGCTGGACGCGTGTAAGATGCCTGTCGGTCGGAAGCTGTTGCACTGCCCACTCGATGCTTGTCATCTGCTTTCAAAGAGATTTCGCCGGATGATCAGCCGTTTGGGGAAATCGGCTGCCATGGGTTTCACAGAGCGAGCTGGTCCGAAAAGGCCTCACTCTCCTCTGTGCAAAATTTCTAAAACTGAACAATTGTAAAATTATTTCGCGTTGACCGCCTCGGGCCGCGGGCGGAACTTTCCGGCAGTGCGGATTTCAAAAGCTCTTGGTGCGACACTCAGTTATCCTTGTAGCTCAACTGTTTTGCTCCGCGCTGCGATTTAACCCAACTGGAAAACCTCTGTGGCTTAGATTCTTAATCTGGGAGCCTCAATTATTCTCTCTCGGAAAACTTCAATAGATTCGGCGCTTTCAAATTTCGTCAATGGTTGGTCAATGGAAAGCTTCAAGCTTCAAATCCACAGCGGCGTAATATTCGTGTGCATGTCACGGGAAAACCAGCCCTGTTCGTCTGTTCTTGTTATTTCTTGCCTGGGCCGAAGAGCAACCATTACACTCTACGCTTCACAGGTGAAGCCGTGGGTTCGAGGAGGAACAAAAAACGCTACATACCTTCGCCCCTCTCACGGCAGACAATGCTATGTCCTTTGCAGATTTGGCGCTGTTTGTCCTTTGACACGCCTCACTGATGTCCTTTTACTAAATCCGGCCGCTTTAGCCTTTCGGGCTTTGCCGCGACCACGCGGCGGCCACGCGTTCTCGGGGTTTGCCGGGGTTCAACTGATCCCAATGATGATTTCCTGCTCTTGGGGCCATTTCACCCTCAAATATTCCGGGATCTGGCAGGGAATTTATGCAAGAGATTAGAGTACAAGGCCCAGAGAGCGGGATAAGGAAGACTATGCAAGATGTGATTACTGTACCATTTCGACCGTAGATTCAGGCCTTGTGACCTGTGACCTATTAGATTCAACTTTCAACAGATTCAAAGTGGGCTGGGGACCTGTGACCACAATTTTTATCATTCAAAACATTCAACTGATTGAATGTTGAACTCAGCGTAGATTCAACCAATACACCCACAGTAGGCCTGGGAGGGCTCAAACTTGAACTAGCAAGTGTGCAAAGGAGAGAACCCTGCAGGGATTCACGATGGGTGAGCCATTTTTAACATTGGAGGAAATTTTGAGATTTTGCACCCTGGGCGGGGTAAAAGGGTCACTAATTCAAGCTCCCCGGTGACCTGTGACCTCCATTGAATAGCTTCAACTCACCCACCGCTGTGACCCGTGACTTGAATCTACGGTCGAAATAGTACAGTAAAAACATGCCCCGAGCGTTTAAAATGGAATTTTCACCTTCATTCAATCAGTGAATTTGTGGGAGACAAGGTGGAGGATGTTCTGCCTTACTACCCAGTTTTTTTAGTTTTTTTTCCTCCATGAAATGAGGACCGGAGTGCCTGCTGTAGACCCAGATCTGTGTTATATCCATGCATTATGACCTCCGACAAACTATTCCGATCGGTCCCTCCGGCTCCGATCGCGCTCCGTCTTCTCGGAGCGCATCGGACCGCCGGAGTAACGGAACGATCGGAGCTCCGACAAAACATCGGAACGAACTCCCACCATCTGACACCATGGCAAGACGCCATCCCACACATTCCTTATTATCCTAAGTCCTCCGACTTCTTACTTATTGTTTCAACATCGTCCCTTTTGTCACCTGACTTCTTCCTCCCCTTTCGGACTTACCTTTATTGTTATGTCCGCATGGTTTCTAACATATCTCCTTTACCTATTACAATAAGGAGCTCTAGTATTTAATCTTGTCTTACATCCTCCTGTACTTCAGTTTTATGATAAACATTGCTTCACCCCGTTCCTCGTGAAGTAGTCTGGTCGTTCCGCTCCGACACTCCGCCGGAGCTCTGCTTCTGTCATCTCTCTCCCTCCGACGATATCCTGCAGTAACGCTCGTCCAATTATCCCCTCTGTGGCGTAGCGTCACCCAGTCCGCCTTTCACCAGCTCCGACTCCGGACTCCGGTTCCGTTCTGTCCGGCCCGCCGCTCCGCTTCGTATCTGTTGTTAGTTATCCCTCTGTACCATCTTCTGGACGACTTGGATATAACAGTATCATAAAACTCACCTGCTCGGTATCGTTTGCTATGTCGTCATCATCGCTCCGTACTACACCTTGGTTCCTCCTGTCGCCAACATCAATGCGGCGCAGGGCTGAGTTGTATTCCTCCGCACAAATCAACTCCGAGCCTACCGACGACAAGTGCTCATCTGATCTCGTCACTACGGATGCTAGTCACTACCCCATCTCGGTGATTACCACTCCGTTCGGTCCTCCGGAAACTCGGTATGTCCGAACCAGCTTCACCACTTATCCTTCTCCGGCACCGCCCTCTCCGTCGAGATCCGACTCCGAGTCGATCTTCGGGGACCGGCAGTCTGCTCGGGAAGAGCTGGCATCCTCGGGCACCTGGATCCCGACATTCAGCGATCCATCCACCCTTCCGGAATCCACCACACTCACTCCGTCCGAGCCCGCGTCAACTCCGAGTCCCTCGGACCGCGGCCTCGACGGTGAATATCAGCACATCAATCAGTATTGCTCTCCCATCCATTCTCCTCCTCATCCACCAGTCCCTGGTTCCCAGGCCTCGTACCATGACCTCGGACCAGTTCACATCCCATACCCGGAATTTTTCGACGGCACCACGTTGCTGAACCTAACCCCACTCACTCTGACACTTCCTCCGGCATGCCGTCACTCATGTCGCTACCGATCCACCACGACTCGCCCACTCCGCTCTCTCCGACCTCCTCCGGACCCCCGTGCGTATACCAAGTCGCGGTTCCGATGAAGGTTCGTCGAGAACGTAAGCGCTCCGCATCTGTTGCGGGCCTCCTTGTGCAGGAAGGCGGTCGTGCGGGACGTCTCCGCAAGAGCGAAGCTCTGAGACGTCGGGAGTTGGACCTCTGCCGGTATTGCGGTTCTCCGCTCCACCACATCGGCGGTTGTCCTCATCTAGTGCGTACCATTGCTGATCACCGCAGATCCTCATCGGCTCCGCTGTACAAGGTCATCAGCAGCAGCGGAAATTCCTCCAGTCAGGTCTCCGGACCTTCGGACCTTTGATTTAACGACAAATAGCACTCCGCAACTCCGTCAGCGACTCCGCGTCGCTCCGGAGTTCATCCTGGGATCCCTCGCCTCCCTCGCTTAACTTCACACACACGCATCACAATATATACCAACATCGCCTCCATTCGGTCCGTTAACGACTACCCGCTCTTCGGAGTCGGGCTTCATGATTTCCAACAAATCTATATCAATCCTAGAGATTGCCTCGGGATTCAACTCCCGCTACGTATCGGATCTTTTTCTCCTTGTCTCGGAATAAATGTACTTGTACTTATTTGCGAATCTAAGGTTTGAAACCTCCGCTGCGGGAACTCCGGCTGAGCTTCAGTCCACTCCGGTACCTTCAGCAATTCTCGACTTCATTAATCGGCAGTCCATCTGTCTCCATCCAACTTGGTGTTGTCATTCCGATATGGCTATCTGCCATGGAAACTGTGTCAACGTCTTCTCGACTCTTCTTTGATCCGGATCCTGGAACCTTGGCGGCACTCCACTTCGCTCCGTTGAGCGACCGAAGTAGCACCAAAAATATCCGACCAGTATTCTCTGGGTTTCAAGTGCGCGCACGACCGGCATCTAAGCCGGATATTGCTGTGGTTGTTCCAACTATGGACGGACATCTACGTCTACACCACCCAATTCTGACACCTTCACCAAATAACGCTTCGGTTCACTCCGCTTGCGTTTCTCGGGCCTTGCGCCAACGTTCCTCCGAGGCTTTAGGTCTCAATCGTTCGCACTCCGGCATTGCTCCGGACCTGCCAGCAATTCTTCGGAACATTCCCCGTCCTTCGGGACATTCCTAGACTCGTCCAGGGACCTTGGCTTACGCCCCGTCCTTCGAGTAAACACCACTCCGGATCGTCGTTAAGAAGACTGGCCCCTTCCCTCGACCTCCGGCAGTACCCCGAAGCACTCCGCTTCACTCCCCATGACGCTGGACCATGTCCGGTTGTCATACCTCCCTATCCCCAGTTTCATCCCATACCACGTTGATTGTTCTACAACTCGTGGAGTTTTCGACCCTCGACTGGCGTGTAAGAGCTTATAGGGAAATGTCTAACCCACATCATTCCCGCCAAGCCCTCGTCTCGAGTACTTCATAACCTCCGTGTTCACTCCGGTCCTTTTCCGCCTCGGTCGGACACTGTTCATCGGACCCGCGTTCTTCGACAAGCGGGTAAGAGCTCAACGGAAAACGTCTAACCCACATCACTTCCACCGAGCCTCCGTTTCGACTTTGCCTCTCCGCTGGATCGCTCCGGTCGTTCCAGATCTCGACACTTGGTCTTGGAACCCCTGGCGCGCTCTCCAGGCTGTGTTCTTTCGACCTTCGGAATCAACAAAACGACTCTTCGACCTGGTATGCCCGGAGCTGAGACACGTTGTCACCTACGCCGTGCTTTTCACCTCCTACCTACTCTTCCGCCCTCAGGCTTCATCGTTGGCGGATACCTTGGGCGTGTTCCGTCGGAACGCCGCCCTCTTCGGACTTCGTCACAAAACAACCCTATGTCTCGGACCGTGAATCGGAGCTCGAGTTCCTCGCTCCGACCGTTCCGGACCACGACTGGAGATCCGTGCCTCCTGGTGTCCGCTCTTTGAGCGCTCTCCGAGGTCCGTACGGGCTTCTTCCGTCGCCCTGTGGCAAAATCTGTTCCCACAATCGAGTTGTTAGGGAAAGCGGAGTTATGTGTAGTCTGTGGGCAAACTACCCTAAGAGGGGGATACGCCATACGACTATTCATCAAAATCATCGAAATTCCGATTTTTCTCCAGCAGGAATTGCTCAAATAGCCATTACCTCGCTGGAAACCCTACAAATCCCACTATTCCATTCCATCACATCGGAATCGACTAACCATCTGTCCAGTCGTATACGGAATGAGTTCTATCACCGGACTCTTCCAAGGATCGAGTTCTATCTCCGGACTCTCCTATCCATCACGACACACATCCGCGCTGACATCGACTCACTTTGCGACATATCCGACCTGTACTCTCCGCTCCGGATCGACAGATCATCGTCCGGATACCGATTGAGCAACACGGAATTCACGGAACGATAACACTGTATCCCATACGTCTGCCTAGCGTCCATCTGCATACTCCGTTCACTCCGATCCGTACCGCGCGTCATCTCGGACTCGAACTTACGGATAAGAGCTCACCGGAAACGTCTATCGACTTAACTTCCACCGAAGCCCCCGTGTCGACCTCTGTTGACCTCCGGTTCATCTCGGAACGCTTCGGACATTGCAAGGACCTAACAAGGCTATTATGCGCGATACATCACGACCATATCTTCCAGTTCTATCGGATCACAACATGTTCCAAGCAGTCGAATCCCATGTCCTCACTAGCGCCTGGATCACGACTTCGTGCATACGCCTTGTTCGTCCATCCATCCACTCCAGCCGACTTCTATCTTATTATCGGCATCATCTGGCATACAATTAATTGGCACCTTCGAGTTCGGATGGAGTTCCGCGAGCGAGAATCATCCTCGGAACCACTCCTACCGAACTCCGGAACCATTGCCTATTCTATTCCCTTCAGAATCCGCGCTTGAGTTGTCTCCGACTCCGAATATGCTGTCCTACGCCTTCGGAGCTACGATAATTCACCAACTAGCGGCTTGTCCGGTTTCAAGTCAACATCATCGACAAATCAGTAACATGACCACGTCTGACGACTCCATTGGTCTGTTAATCATCGCACGAATCGACACTTGGCATGGCCATTGCGCTCCGTTCCATCGGACCTCGTTCCGACATCATCGGAACCAATGGTCTGTGCTAAAACGCGTCCCATTCGTCCGATTCTTAACCATGGATGTTCTCCGACATTTCGGAGCTTCTCGGCTAGTGCAAATCAACGCCGCTGAGTTCTCTTCGATTCGATTGTTCTATTGTTCTTGACACGTTGGACCAATTAAGCCATTGCTAATCTGGTTCTCACGACTTTCTGGACTTCCATTCGACTTATCACTCGTTCTGGTCACTCCGAGTCCGTCGGAGCTCGTTGCGGTTCACTCCGCCTCACTCCGTCTCACTCCGCTTTCGCCGGACTGATACATTTGCATTCAATCCCCTATCTACACATCTACAAGCACTACAACATCAAGAAAATCAAAGAATAACAAAACAATATATACATTTAGCCCGAGTCCAACTCGATCACCTCCCCGGTGATTGGGTTCCCCGCCGGATCTATCAACGGCACCCCATTCGCATCACGGAGCTGCACACGAGATATGTGCAGGTCCTCGATCGCCGGAACAACGATCGACGACACCCGAGACGCCAACTGCGCCTCGGTCTCCTCCTCCTTCACCCTCGGCTTCCCCTCCGTCTCCGTCTCGTCCACCCCTTCCGTCGGACGGATGAGGCGGGTAGCAGTCGCCGATGTCAAGCCCCGGCCAATTCCGACTCCCACTCGCCACCGGCTGGCTGGCCTCTGCGGCCACCACCACCGGTTCCGCGACTGGTGTCGGAGCTCTAGGCTCCTCCGTTCCGCCCTCCTCCCTCGGACCCGCGCTACTCGGCGCTTCCACGTCCATCTCGACGACGGCGGTTGGCGTCACCGTGCGCTGCGGCACGCCATCCCCGAGAGCCCTCTCCGGAGTCCCGCGCTCCTGCGGAACGGGCTCCGAAGCGGCCCCCAGGGCACCCTGCCCGTCGTCCCCACTCCGCGCGTGCTCATCGAGACACGGCGTCGCTTCGGGAGTCCAGGTGGCCTCTCTGGGTCCACCCGGACTCGACACTGTCGCCCCGACATTCTCCGCACCCGGAGTCTCCACCTTATCCTCCACCATCCCGTCGCCCTCCTCCTCGCTCCGCTCCGCTTCGGCCTCCCGTCTCGGAGTCGGCGCCTCCTCGTCGGTCGTCCACATGTCGCTACCGAACCACCCGTTTCGACCCCATCCCCAGTCAGGAGTGGAGTCGAAGACCTCCTCGGCGAGCTTGATGAGATCGCCGCGACGGATGGGGCCCTCCACGGACAACTCGTCCAGGAGGTCCTGGAGGTGGCTGCGCAGTCGCGCCGTCTCCGTTCGGAGACGATGCACCCGCCGCCGCTCCTGACCCAGCTCCTTGCGGAGACGGGTCACCTCCGCGGAGTTGTGGTCCGCTCGGTGATGCGCCATCGCGCGCACCGCCTCGAGTCTCTCCTCCCACTCCGATCCCGCTGCGCCCTTGCACCCTCGGAGCCCCTTCTCCGTCCCGCATCTCGAGAGCCTCGCGACGGAGCTCCTCGAACTCCTCGCGCAGGTCCCCGAGCCGGGTCTTGGGCCCGTCCCCCGAGTAGTCGCCCGGGCCCCGACGACCAGAGCGAATGCGCTTCTTGGGGCGCGCCTCCGACTCCGTCCCCGGGTGTCCCTCCGACTTCTCGGACCTCCGTCGTTTTACCCCGCTCGCCCTCTTTGAGCCCGTCGCGCGTTCGCCGTCGCAGCCGCTCCGTCGGTTGTTGTTGGGGTTGAATGAACACTTGATCTTGCGCCGCGAGCAGCGGGCGCAAGTCCGGTACCAACCTTGCCGAATCTGCGCCGGAAAGACGCACTTTGACGCCGTCTCCGCACAACGGTCACAACCTGAGGAAATCATTAATAAAAATTCTGGAAAAAATAAATAAAATCAAGAAATCAGGACTTACGGTCCTCATCCTCCAACTCGAGCATCTCCTCGACCACCGGAGCGCGCTTGACAACGATCACGTTGCGTCGGAGCGGCACATCGCTCTCCGACTCGTCGTCCCCGTCCGACGCGCCACGCTCTGTCTCCGCCCGTTTCCGCTTCCGCTCCCCGGACACCGTCGCCACCGGCGGTACCAAGTCCAGGTGGCGGGCCTGGAACTCGCGGTATCGTTCGGGCTCGTCCTCGGGGATTGCCTCGCTCTCCGCAAGAAGCGCCGCGATGCGCGCGATGTTTTCTTCGTCCGCCTCCGCCGCTGCCCGAATCTGTCGCGCGAGCTCCGCGCGGCGATCCTCCCGCTCCCTGTCCCTCGTTCGGACCTTTTCCGCCTCTCGTTCCTCGTTCTCGGCGCGCACCTGCGCTGATGTCGCCCGTCCTTTCCCCTTGTCTTGCCGCTGCTCACCACCATGTCCACCTTCACCTCCCTCTCGTCTGTCGCCCCCCCGTTCATGGCTCCGGTTGCGCCTTCCGCGGTGTTGCTGTTGCTGGACATGGTGGGTGAGTGGGTTATGTAGAGCGGAGCGGTGGTGGTAGCGGAGAGAAAATGTTTGTTGACTCAAACTTACGGCATCACGTCACGTGACTATACAGTCCCGGCCACGGAACGAGCGGAGCCGAAAAAAATCAAAATTATATTCGAAAAATCCAAAGACCATTTTTTATGCCCTACGATCCATTATTCACGACTCCGACAGTTATCCTCTGAATTCTCCCATCGGACCTCTACCACCGGACGTTCGCCTAGGGAGTCGAACCCTAGAGGGGGATACTGTTATATCCATGCATTATGACCTCTGACAAACTATTCTGATCGGTCCCTCCGGCTCCGATCGCGCTCCGTCTTCTCGGAGCACATCGGACCGCCGGAGTAACGGAACGATCGGAGCTCCGACAAAACATCGGAACGAACTCCCACCATCTGACACCATGGCAAGACGCCATCCCACACATTCCTTATTATCCTAAGTCCTCCGACTTCTTACTTATTGTTTCAACATCGTCCCTTTTGTCACCTGACTTCTTCCTCCCCTTTCGGACTTACCTTTATTGTTATGTCCGCATGGTTTCTAACATATCTCCTTTACCTATTACAATAAGGAGCTCTAGTATTTAATCTTGTCTTACATCCTCCTGTACTTCAGTTTTATGATAAATGTTGCTTCACCCCGTTCCTCGTGAAGTAGTCTGGTCGTTCCGCTCCGACACTCCGCCAGAGCTCCGCTTCTGTCATCTCTCTCCCTCCGACGATATCCTGCAGTAACGCTCATCCAATTATCCCCTCTGTGGCGTAGCGTCATCCAGTCCGCCTTTCACCAGCTCCGACTCCGGACTCCGGTTCCGTTCTGTCCGGCCCGCCGCTCCGCTTCGTATCTGTTGTTAGTTCGACTGGCCCTATATCCCTCCGTACCATCTTCTGGACGACTTGGATATAACAATCTGGGCAAGTGTGACAGTTGAAATCGTGCCGGGTGCTGCCGGGGATTTCCGCGCTGTCACAACTATGGTGACTCCGTAGGAAACCAGTTATTTCGCTGGTTATTTGGTTTCAAAAAAAAGTTCGGGGATCAAGAATAGCAGGTTCAGTGGCCTTTAACCAAGTTCTGCTTGAATTGGTTAATTGTGTTACACAGAACAGTGACTTATGCATGTTCGGGACATGTTCTTGCTCTGATTTTGTATTTCACAAGTCACAATTTCTGGGCAGATCTGTCCACTATGCTCATCTGTGTAATGCCCGGCATTTCCAAGAATATTCAAATGTGAGCTCAACACCAGAGGCAAGAATCATTATTGGGATCAGTTGAACCCCGGCAAACCCCGAGAACGCGTGGCTACAGCATGGCCGCGGGAAAGCCCGAAAGGCCAAAGCGGCCGGATTTAGTAAAAGGACATCGGCGAGGCATGTCAAAGGACAAACAGCGCCAATTCTGCAAAGGACAAAGGACTGTCCGCCGTGTCTTCAACTGTGTGATCACTCAATTTCAATCCCGCCGATACCTTTCAAGTACCCTCGTGCTGGATCCACCTTATAACATCACCGAGTCTGCCGCAATATTGTGTTAGCACATGACACTCTCGAGTCCGTAACACTGCCGTGGCGCAACCGCAACTCTGGCAAAATTCCAAACCTTAGCATCGTCCTGCGTCCAGACTCAACAACACTCTTGAAGAGGAGAATTCTGGCTCTTCTCCAACGTCTGCACAAACTTCCGGTTTACGCCCGTTCTGTGCAAGAATTTTCGACTGTGCCAGTGAAATTCCAACCCTCCTTTGATTGAACTGATGCATACATGGAACGCGGACACCTTCATTACCGTTACTGACGTCCGGGAAATACTCTCTGCATGCTCGCTTCTCGTGTCTCAGCGAGCGCTCCTCGATTCCTTCGCTCCTCCCCTTTCGATTCCGCACTTTGTTTCTGAATAAGGACAAGCCGAATACACTTGCCTTAACTGCTAGCCGTAGCCCACCGCAAAATGAAGTGTCAGCTCAAGTCGACATGTCTTATGCGCCTACAAGCTCCAATCATTCTATGGCTCCACCTCGCCCATTGCGGCTCATTGCCCTCTGGGGACTCTACTTTCAAGGCTACCTTCCGACTGCGCATTCCAAACCTCACTCAGCTCGCCCACGAGTAGTTCGAATAATAAAATCTTTTGGGCATCTTTTCGTCTTGGGTGCAGACCCCCGAGCTGCACTGCCCAGGCTTCTTGCACACTCCTCAATTTCCTTCAAGCACGGCACAATACTTTTGTGACTTTTTTTTTCCAGAGCTCGCTGGTGGCAAAGCGCTGAACACGTTTTCCGCTAACAGCAACAGTCTGCAAACTGCTGAACATCTTGACTTCATGCTCACATCCAATCGACCTCGAATAAAAGTAATGCTCGTTTCCCCAAGTCAATCAAAACTGCTCAGCGCGATCTCAAATCTCTACCGATCCGGCTCGAGCAAGCTATCGGGTTCCGTTGTGTTGTGATTCCCCCTCCGTTCACTGCTACTACTCACTCATTCTGCTTCAAATCTCTGTTGTCTCCTACTTTCACGTTGACAACACAGCTCGCTCAACGTTCGTTCAAATATGTCAATCACAACTTAAATGCCTTCGACGTCCATGCTGCAATTTTATTGAACACCCTGCGACGAGGTGCCGGGCTTTTGGCTCTTAATCCTCGATTTCCCTCAACGACGGTGTCGTATTCGTCAAACTCGGCATATTCCTGCAGTCAGCTTTTGCTAGCCTCCTTCCCCTGCTCTTTGGTTGCTCCTTAATAAGAAATTTCGTCGTATTCCCGCAACTAATCTCTTCCGTCTCCCGGTGCTCTCTGGGAAAGCTTTCGGTTGCATCGACGGAGCGCTCTGAAAAACTCGATGTACTCGTGTTCGGTCAAATGATAGACATTTCGGACGGAACGAGAATATTCAAGTTGTTCATGCGGATTTCTCCGGCGAATGTGTGCTGCTGAGTTGTAGAAATCTTGCTGGGGACATCGTTCAATGATGTGTCGCTGTAACTGGTTGAAGGTTCGAGTTTAAATCTACAACATAACGAGGTACAAGTTTTTTCTGTTGTAGCATCTGTTTAGAAGAGACTAGTCTAAATACCTTTTTCATCTATGGTTGTTGTGTGGCTCAAATTCACAAATGCAGAAGCCAAGTTTGAGCCAAGTAATATTTGAATGCTGGAATGCTGGAAGTAACTCAAGTAACCACCGGAACAATTCCTGATAACGCCAGAGGACAAATCAGCAAGCGCGGCGTATTGATGCCCAGGCCACTCCCAAACGATCTACTATGAGGGTGTGCGTACGACTTATAGACCGATGTACTGAATAAACGGCCCTGCTGCTATCTAGATCATTGATGCCACAGGGAAGCCGACGCCGGCTGTGGCGGCAGCCTTCTTGCGGTTCGGGGTGGGAAAAGAGGATACTGATTCAAAATTTTTCACGCGTCCGATTGCGGGGAGTCAAGTAATTTTCTCTCCCACCATTTTTGGCATTTAGTGTATGTACACTGGGTGCGCACGAACGCGGGACCATTTTTTTCTTCTTTTGAACATAACAATCATTCACACGGCAAAGTTAAAATGGGTTCAGTATAATTATGAAAGAGCAGGACAAATTCAGGTGTTGGGACGTGGAGGGACTGTGTGAGATACATAATCAGCACCAGGGAGTGATATACACCACGTTAATAAAGTTGGTATCTACTGACACTGGCAAACGCGCATCTAAGATTGCGCTCGGACTCGGATATAACGGCCACGAAGGTATCTGGAAATACCGAAAACAATCCAATTTTTCCGAATCCACACCACTCGAAAAAACATGACAAGGATGAGATTCGTACCGCAGTACGCGTCCCGGAAAGGAAAAAGGATGCGGCACGTTCGGCGGCATTCGCGCAGGAGATGGAGTGCGTGAAAGATGCTGGATAATGAAAGTGATGCAGGGGGCAGAAGATGGGTGCGCGTCCGCTCGTCGCAAACGCGGCTCGCGGTCGTGCATCGGAACGTGCACGCTCGTAATCCGACATCATAATCCCGCGCCGATGCAGAGGACACGTCTCCTCCGGCTCGACGGGCAACACGGGGAACACTATTGTTTATCCATCGGCTCCTCGCACTCGACTCGCCCGACACGGACAAGGAAGGCGTACCCTAGATCACCAGGAAATATGTCGCAGCTTCTTCTTTACTGAGCAGCGCAACGAAAGTAGCCTGACGAGGAAGACGAGGGAGATGATTAAGGCTTGAATCCCATTTGAGCACGAGGGGATGCTAGCGAGGTACGAGCAGGAGACCGGAGAGGCAAGACCCCAAAGGAGGGGATGACGCGAGCATCGGAGATTCCGACCGGAGAGCGCGGACAAACGATGTCGAGGTTAGAAAGAGGAGGCGGTCAGTCCGGCCCGGGGTTGATGAGATCAATCTGGTTTGCTTCCGACTTTCATCTAGCGATTTTGGCTCGCATCCGACGTCCTTGGACTTCAGTTGATTTGCTTTGCTCCCTGCTTCGTCCCCACTAAGTCATTCTCTTGACTCAAAATCCTGGGATTGCTCGGCCTTGTTCCGGCGTTCTCTTCAAATTTGCACCATTTAAAATTTTCTCTTCGACCAAACGTTAACGTCTTTGCTGCTCAGCTCATTTGCCTCGCCAGCCGATTTCTCTCAACCTCTAATCTTCCCGGCCCCAAATCCCTCGACTTCTCGCCCAAACTTATCCCCAACCAGTCCTCTTCCTCCGAGGAAGCTCCTCGGCTTTGTGGGGCATACGGGACGAAATCTCCAAAATGCCAAGCAATTTCGATGAGAAAGCGTTATAGAAAACGGCAGAATACCGATCACAATCATTCACAGATAATTCATCTCCGTACACCCACCGACAGCGGCAGAGTATCGACGTCAATCACATAAAGTCGTAGAAAATCGATACATAATATCAACCTTTCCCCGCGCAAAACTTTGCCCTAGCGGCAATCGGCTATCCGAATTTTTCTCAGCCGACTGCACTTCTTCCGCCTTGTGTTCTCATTCTACCTCCTGCTGAATTATAATTATCCTGAAATAACTCGTCCTTCCAACTTCGAACCTGAGGCCGTACAAGGAAAAAATAGATGTCGGTATTGCTCTCCAGGTAAACCCAATTGCATCTCAATTTGCACACTACAGGCAGGGCTTCGTCTATTACCTGCCCACTCTTGCGTACCATGGCCATCGACCCGTCTCCGAATATCTTGATCTCGAATACTTGAGTCCCAAAATTGCGGCAGCACCTGAAACCCTCGACTCTATCTGTTGGACCTAGTACCAGTCGGGAACCTTTACCGACCTCAGCATCAATATGGCTCAGCTCTAACCTTTGAGCCTCTCTGCTCAATGAAGATTGCTGCCTCTGGGAACATCTGGTTTTTTCCGCTCTGGAGTCTGCGCAAAAATTCAGCATCTCACTCGTAGCATCCTTCTGCCAGCTTCTTTTCTTCACCTCTTATGATAACACGTCGACTCGGAGCCCGCCTCCCTCTGCACTATCAACCTGTCGATTCCATCCTCCGATTCTCCCCTTGCTCGCCTGTCTCAACTCCGCAACGCAAACCATCGGAACCACTAGCTCAAGCCACCAAACTTTGCCCACCTCTTCGAGCTTCGATTACCTTGTAGTTCCATCTAGCGGCTACGTGTTCTGCTTCAAACTTCGGCTGCCTGCAATTTTCGCGCTCGACATTCCAGATCGCTCCTCCACGACTGTTTGAATACCTCAATCACATTTGGTCCTGCTTTCTAGCTTGCGTGCAGCCAACTTCTTCTAACGCACACCCTGCGACCTTGGCCCAGATTTCTTCTCACACGGCTCAATTTCCCGCAACACCGGCATCATGTTCTTGCATGCCAGCAAATTTCGTCATATTCTCCCAACCAAATTCCTCCTCGCTGCGCTCTCTGGGAAACCTTCAAAACTGCTGATTTGACTTTGAGCACGGTCTGAGAACCGTTCAAGAAATTGGATCTATATATTTGAATTCGGTCCAAGAAAATTACTCCCGTCCACTCAAGTGGGCCGGCACACCTTCCGGGTTCTAACGACCCGTTTGCATAGAAGCTAAGAAATCACTCGAGAATGTTACGCTGACTGGTGGATCATGCCTCCGAATCTCCGCGAAATAATTTCTAGGCTTGGGGGCAATACGAGCGAATGTATAGCGGATTCCATCAATTCAACTTGAAGTTTACATTCTCTGACCTTCCATGATCCCCTTCTCGAACTCAAACTTCGTTGAAGGAGGTTTGTTTTCAAAGGAGATACCAGCTTCCTAAGGATACTGCTACATCGCCATCAACACCACTCGGGTCCCTATTTCCCGTGATTGTTTTGAACCATTGGCTTACTGGCTTGCTGCACCCATAACACTCTCTGACACAGCCCCCCTCATCTCAAGCATTCCTATTTACCAACTGACTACACACTCCTTAATTGGTACTCTGCAGTTCGCCTCGAGCGGGAATACCCGAAGATACTGGCGAACTGCTCAACTTCCATCAATTGCGGCGCCATCAATATCCATTTCAACACCGCAAAATTTCAACACCCTCGGCTCAAGCCAACAACAAATTTCACGGATGTTCTTTTTTTCTGCCCCGACAATTTTGTGGTTCCACTTCATTGACTCTTTCTGGATTCCGGCTCAAACTTGCCAAATTTCTCCGCATATTTCAGCAAAGCTCAGGCGCGAGTAGATCGAACAGCTTAATCGAACTTCGCACACTCTGAGGGCCACCAGCCCCTTATGTTTTTCTTCTTTGGTGGTGTCGTATGTGATTTCAACGCCGCCCCATTCACCCAAAACCAAATCAAGTCAGTGTTGAAGCTGTCTGAAATGTTTGCTTCATTGTATCCACTTGGCTTCAATAGTGGCCTACAACACTTCCTGACCCCACTCCGCACACCAATTAACCTACTCACGGGGTTATTCCCAAGATCTCATTAAATGTGGAACCAGCGCGGCTTGAACTGTACATATGGCATTCCGGTGTAAACGAATTCGAGTGTAGAAATAGTCCTTAACAGCCTACCTTAACAGCGAGGGATTTTAGTTCTCATCCTTAATTTGTGAAGTTTGTCACTGAAACTCATGGGGCAGCAAAATAAAATAAAGTGAAGGTAGGTGACTGTGAGACATAGCTATTCTACTGCATCGGAAGCCCATATATCCCTTTCATCATCCGGAAATAATGCTTCAAGCTCCTCAGCCTCAGCAACTTTCCCCAGAGCACGGTATGTTGATGCAAGACTCTTGATGCTCAGAACAGCATGTGGATGCTCGTCCCCCAGAATGGTTCTGAACTTCTCCATAACTTCAGTTTGTAGCTTCTCCGCATCCTCGAAGCGACTGAGGTTTGTGTATGTTCCAGCTAAATTGCCCATAGCCATGAGAGTATCTGGATGGTCTGCACCCAGAATGGCTCTTCGCTTCTCCACCACCACAAGTTCAAGTTCCTCTGCCTTCTGGGGCTGACCTAAATTATGGTATGTGATAGCCAGATTGTACATGGCATCCAGAGTTTCTGGATGATCTTCACCCAGAATGGCCCTTCGCTTCTCCACCACAATAAGTGCAAGGTCCTCTGCTTTCTCGAGTTGGCCTAGGCTGTGGTATATGTTTGCCAAATTGATCATGGCATCCAAGGTCTGTGGATGGTCTGCACCCAGAATGGCTCTTCGCTTCTCCACCACCACAACTACAAGTTCCTCTGCCTTCTGGGGCTGACCTAGACTGTTGTATGTGATGGCCAGATTGTACATGGCATCCAAGGTTGTTGGATGATCTTCACCCAGAATTGCTTTTCGCTTCTCCACCACCACAACTTCAAGTTCCTCTGCCTTCTGGGGCTGACCTAAATTTTTGTATGTGATAGCCAGATTGTGCATGGCATCCAAAGTGTTTGTATGATCTTCACCCACAATTGCTCTTCGCCTCTCCAGTACCTCAGCTTGGAGTTCCTCTGCCTCCTTCAACTGACCTAACATCAAATATGTTACTGACAGACCATGCATCAGGTACAGAGTATCATATTCATTGCCATTTATAAGTGTTCTCTGTTTCTCAAGTGCAGAGATTCTGAGTGCTTTGGCTTCTTGATGCCTTTCTGCCCATGAATATAGAAGTCCATATGCCGAGCTGAAATCCGGGCCCGCAAATTCTTTGAACTGCATTACAGCATCAACATGAGGAAGCAACTTCAGACTTGCGAGTTGGGAGTGTATTCGTGGAATTCCCCGGATGGACATTCCTAGTATACTGTACATAATGCAGTATACTGATTCGGGATCACCAAGTATGTCCCGGCTCCACTGGTGCACTAGAGGGTGGATTGAAAATGACCTCTTTTCTGGTGCAAATGTAGCCAGCGAGTATGACATGATCTCATTGGTGACTTCCAGGAATGCAATTGTGTCCCATTCACCACTGGGCCCTTGGAACTGCGACAAGAACTCCAGGGGCTGCTCAAGTTCTTCCTCGGGAGGGCCAACAGATGGAAAATCATATCCTACAGCTCTACTAAAAATATCCTCTGAGATTCCTTCTCGATGGAGAAATGAGCATAGCTGCAAGAACATTGCTGCTGAGAGACTGAGCTGATCGAAGCTCATTTGCCAGGTAGTATATACTGTCCATTTGTAGTCACTTTGGCTTTGTGTGGGCTTTTTACGCAGAAGTTCATCACGGTTTTTTGCATATAGCAAGAGATACCGATCAAGAGTGCCAGATTTTGCTATGAATGCCCCGGCCTGGACAATTGCAAGAGGCAAGTAACATAAGACCTGTGAATAAGCATAATTATATGTGTTCATAAAGGGGTAACATCTTACCTTCACTATATCGGCTGCAATCTTCTCATCATTAGGTGTTTCTTCTTCAACAGCAGCAGCTGCGAGTAACAATGCAATAGCATCTTGTTCCTCCAGATCAGAAACCTTGGAGGCTGACCCATACATTCGTAGTTCGGGATTCCGAGTTGTGATAAGAATGTTGCCATGAGTGCACCGTGGTAAAACCTTGTGCAGGTCAAGCTTCGGATCATCTGCATTATCGAAGAAGATGAGCCAGTGCTCATCCTTTGTCACCAGCCATTTCAGTCCATCCTCTGAGGAGTCTCCAGCATTTCGAAGTTTTGCAATATTCTTGAAGCCTGTTTCAATGGTCTCAATTGTGCTTGCATCCACAAAGAAGATGTTGGTGAAGCTGCCGGAGACAGATTTGAGTGTTACGTGCCAGTCACTTTTCTTGGCCTCCACTTACCGAGAGGATTCTTCAATAAATTTGAGACCAATCTGTAGTCTTGCCCGCACCACCCAGGCCATAAAGCACATATATGTGCTGTTTGCCTGGGTCCTGTGTAAAATATTCCTGTATCTTGGCCAAGATCTTCTCCCTGCCCTGGAAGATTCTGGATGGAGGAGGACAGTTATTGCTACTTGCAGCAATGTGAAGTCGATCCAAATCTGACGGCTGTGAGTTTGGGTGAATCAAAGTAGCAGATATCCTACTTGGTGAGAGCATTGCATGGATATCATTCACCTTGGACTTCACATCGGTGGTGGTTGCACTAATGTCCATCACCATGGTATTTGTGCTCATCCCTGTGAGGAGCTGAGCTCATCAGTAAAGTATTTCAGGCTTGCTAGTTACTGAACTAACTATACCTGAATCAGTGACAAGAGTCTTTGGACTCTCTTCTCATACCCCGTGATTTCGCTGCCAATACTGCTTGACCTGAAGAATTGGATGAGCTGATTCTGTTTCTGCATCTTCTTCACCACACGGAGCATCCCTTGCAAGATCCTAGGTGCAATTAGTTGAAAGTCAGATCATAAATAGCTGGGAATAATCACTCCTCGAACTCCTGGCACTGTCCCTGCAGCTTCACCGCAGCAGCATCTCCATGTGTCGATATTTGATCCCGAAGAATGTCAACAATCTCATTGATATTTTCACATAGCTCTTTGAGATCTTCCTGATTCCTATTTAGTTTCTGCAAGGAAAGTCAGTTTGTTTTCCCTCTGCCTTGACAGATGCTGAACTCCCACCTCAACTGCCTCAATAAAAACCAAAAGTGTCCCAAAAGCACCCTTGATGTACGGGAACGGGGCAAATTCCCCTGCCGCAGTCGCTGTTTTGGCTATCAAGATTGATGCTGCGAGCCAGTCTGACTTTGTGCTAGAACTTGCAGAGGAGGCTTTGAATGGCCGAAATGTCTTCTTCAAGGGAGGTGCTGGTGCCCCACTACTAGGGTGGCCACCAGAGGACATGGCGGAAGGGAGATATGAGCTTGACGTGTGTAAGATGTCGGTCGGAAGCTGTTGCACTGCCCACTCGATGCTTGTCATCTGCTTTCAAAAATAGCTTTCACCGGATGATCAGCCGTTTGGGGAAATCGGCTGCCATGGGTTTCACAGAGCGCTCAGGCACTCTCCTGTGTGCAAAATTTCTAAAACTGAACAATTGTAAAATTATTTCGCGTTGACCGCCTCGGGCCGCGGGCGGAACCTTCCGGCAGTGCGGACTTCAAAAGCTCTTGGTGCGACACTCAGTTATGCTGGCGGCATGTCCACGGCATGCATGTGGGTCTCAAGCGGACTTGAAATTAGTGGTATGCAAACCTATGGTCGATCCAGCCGCCCGTGCACGACTCAGAGGGATCAATAATGATGATGCCATTATCATGATAATTCTTCCGGTCTTTCAACAACGAAGACCAATATAAAGTCTGCAATGGGAGGTACAGAGCTTCTTTGATACTTGATCTGTGTATATCTAGCTGTTGGTAGCATAGCCTCAATCAATTCATAGTCTATCTCCTTCACCCACATCGTCTGTGCCCTCTCTGTGCTCCTGCACTCGCACTCGAGTAGCTCCTTGTCCTCTGCGAGCTCCACTGGCTTCCAGCCGCCTCGGCATATTTTCTGATGGACATGGCGTGAACATTTGGCCAAAATACAAGGGGGGATCGGGATTCGAAACTCGGAAGGTGGGTCGATAAAAAAATTTCAACCTTGGCTGGACCCCCCCTCCCCCCCCCCCCCTCCTTCTATATAGGGAAGGTATTTCCCACCCCTAGCGCCGGGCCGCTCCCGCCGGATTTCCCGCCATCTACTGAACCTTCTTAGTAGTCCCGATACCTCTTGTTTTTAATGCTTGAAGTACATCCCATGGCTCCTAAAGCTATTTAGAGTGCTACAAAGGCTTCAAGTGAAGCTGTAAAATTTTGCTGAACCTCATCCCGGGATGCCCATGGACCACTTTTGGTTGAACTTGGGTGGAATTATTGTTTCAACACCTCCTGAGGTAAGTAGGAAGCAGGTTTTTTTACTCACTAGAGGCTCTACCATGCCTCTGCCAGCTCTTTCCTCCTCTCCCATAACTCATAGTAAGAAGTTTTTTTCAGCCTCGGTCAGACCTCCCCCCGTCCGGAATTTTAATCCCGATCCCCCCTTGCCAAAATACCACAGTATCCTTTATTTGTTATTGTTCTCCTTACTTACTGGTGTCGTAGTATTCCTATTAGGTAGTATTCAATTCAGTCGTTCACCTTGTTTGAGTGTTATTCCTATCATTTGCTTTATTGGGTGTGGGTCACGAAGGCAAGATCAGACTTTGGTGGTGTTTGCCAGTCCTCGGCTCCAGTTCTGCCGCACTTTGTTCCCTAATATTCCCACGGTTCACGTTGAACTCATCCAAGCCTCTACCAAGGAATTACTGACTCGTGATGCATGGTTGTATCAAGCATGAGATCCATGTGGTACTTTTCCTGGTAAATGTTGCTCGAGTGCGACTTGAAAGTTCCAAACGCTCGGTCCACCTTATTACCACTTTGTAATTATTCAGCTGCGCGTCGGAATAGTCCTTAAGGAGTCATACATAATCAAGAAGACATCTACATTACCTCATCCCGCCCTCAGCCGTGCCTATCACCCGCCGGCGTTAGGTACCGAATACCATTCGGCCCGCTATCAAATGTATATGACATACAGGGCCGGCCGTAGAATATTCTAGAACACTTTGCTCTACATACATATAGGTGGCGGGCTCTAATGTCCATCTGAAAGGAAGATACCGAAAACTGCTATGACCTCTCTCGCTGCACACTCGAACCCAACTAACGACACGAAGTACGAGATCACCCCTTTCAAGATTGACCTTTCAGGCAAGGTCCCGCATTTGAAAGACCTCCTCAGCAGGACACGACTTCCCGAAAACGAGCTTCATCAGGACCACAAACTGGATAAAGGGATTCAACTTGATGTCCTAAAGGGCCTGAAGGACGAGTGGTTGCAGAGTTATGGCTGGGACGCGGAGCAGGCGAAGCTGAACGAGCCCGTCCATCCGTAATGATGTGACAGAATGTCTAACTGACGGTTCCCAGGTTTAAACACTTCACGGCGGTCATCGAGGGCCAGAAAGTACATTTCGTGCACGAGAAATCAGAGAACCCAGGGGCAATTCCGATCATACTGCTTCATGGCTGGCCGAGTGCGTTTATCCTCGCTGTATCTATATGCAATGCGGCGAATTGACGGCCCTGTTCTTTCCAACTCCAGGCTCCTTCCATGAATTCACGCCGGTAATCAAATCGCTTACGGAGTCTTGGGCGAACGCGGCGGGCAAGAAAGTCTCGTACAACGTCGTTGTGCCCTCTCTCCCGGGGTTCGTGTTCTCATCCGCGCCGCCAGTCACCTGGACCACGGACGACACCGCGAGAATTTTCAACACCCTCATGACCGAACTTTTGGGTTATCCAAAGTATGCGGTTCACGGCACCGATTGGGTAGGTATTCTCTGAAACCACTCCATCATGCTCACGCTTGACGTTTCAGGGCTGCGTAGTAGGGTACTCCCTCTACAAAAACTTCCCTAAAACCGTCCGCGCTGCCCAATTTGTGTTCATTCCATTCATCCCGCCATCGCGCGAACAGATGGCGGCTGAGAACATCACACTGACGGCCGAGCAGAATGTGACGGTGGCCCGCTACACTGCTGCAGGAACGACCGGACTCGGCTTCCGCGACATGCAAACGAACAAGGTGAGTTGTCGATGGTGTCGAGCGCCACGTACTGACGGGGCTTTGAAGCCCAACGATGTTGCACTTTCGCTGTACGATAATCCTGTCGGTCAGCTTGCATGGATTGGGGGGAACATTTTACGATGTGCGTCTCTGATTGTTGCCAAGTTCCCGGACAACTCACCATTACGCATAGGGTCGGACCCGCGGGCGGGTACCGGGCCCTCCCAGCTTAACAGTAACGCCCTCCTGACAATGATATCCCTCTACTACCTCGCTGAATCCTTCCCTTCTTCCCTCTTGATTTACGGGGCGAATCCCGCGGCCTTTAGCAGTGTGTACGCCAAAGCGCCTACGGATGCGCCCATGCTATTCAGCCAGCACAAGTACAACGTCGCGTTCTGGCCCGAAGAGTTCGTCGCCAAAGTCGGCAACCTTGTCTCATATAAGTGTGCGTTCGCAGCTCTTGATACCGCGCATAAACTGAGTAACTATAACTAAACCCGCAGTACACGAGTTTGGTGGACATTTCCCAGGCATTGATAACCCTCCAGCGACGATTTCAGACATCCGTGAGGTGGCGTCGTACTGGGAGGTCTAATCTATCTTCGTTGGATACAAAGAATCCGGATCTCATTTAAATTCAATTCGTCTGCAGCTCGGCTCAAGGAACGAATGAATTCGAGTTTTACTGCCAAGAAAGGATTTAACGGCGTCAAACTGCGGATTTAAACCAATCTCTAGTCTGGTCCGAAGTCCTCTAGTTGGGATAAGCAAGCCGGACAGAAATTTTTGAATAGGCTTAGACTTGAAAAGCTCAGTCCTCAACGAGTTGGTCTCTCGTAGAGTGTCGCCACAACCAAAGAACCCCGTACCTCCCTCGCATACTATCGGATAAGGAGTTCCACATCCGCAAACAATAACCAATGAAAATGCAGAGTCTCAGTTTTACTTTACTGTACTATTTCGACCGAGTGTTAGGTGACGGGTGACGGAGGGTCGTGAACTGAACCAATTTGGGGATGGTGACATTTCGATTTTTGGGCTGAAATAGGGGTAAATTGCCAAAGAATCTCGGCCGGCACTTACTGACCGTCCATTTATGGGAATTTTGATTGATTGCCGAGGAATGAATATATTGTGTAGCCCCCTGCGCGGCAGAGCCCACTATGCTACCTCAGAAATTTGGGTAGCATTTGCCAGGGAAAAAGTTATTTCACTTGTATGTAGTGCGGGCCCTGGCTGTTCCGATCAAAAAACGGATTGTTTATAGAGGTCACCGAGAATGATTTCAGATTGTTCTCTTGGTTAAAGTTGCCTGGTATAAAATCGGTCTACGAGACTGAACAGGACCTAGCTGAAACCCACCACGACCTGGGGTATGTTCTTTCCCCGGCTGTCCATGAACCTCCAAGTATCCGGTGATTCATGCATCCGCCAAGTTGCAGTCGCTCCTCATGGCGCAGGGAGAGTCGAACTAAGCCCACCGGAAACCTCTCTGCGAGCATGAATTAGGGCAAGGCTTGTTCAACCGGTGAAGTACCTGGTCCGTGCCTCTCGTTGCGGACCTGTGGTCGCTCCTCGTGGCAAAAAATCGCAATTTCTCTCCCGTAGCCCACTCTTGCTCTAGGATGGCACGGTGTGCTCAGGAAAGGCCGCGTTTAATGTATTCTTCCCCTCAAATATTGGGAAGACACCAGGACTGGATGGGATTCCCTATGAGTTTTACAAGTTGTCGGACATTCTTTTCCGAAAGAGCAAAGGGACCACCAACCAGCAGCTTTTAACCTAATGGACTGACAGGGGAACCCCTATTCCACACCGGTCCGGTCAGCCTGATGCCTCCCGATGGCACCGTGTGTGCGATCAAGCCCGGGATCTCTGCCGATCACTCCGGTCACATTCATCTGTATAGTAGCTGTTTATACCCGCAGCCTAGCGTGGGAATCCTCAGAGCTTCTTCTCTTTGGACCTCCCTCGCTAGGACTCTTGAGTATTCTCAGGCCTCGAGGTTGCCCTTACATGGACTTTCTAATACTGTGACATCGAGAAATTTGGCATGGTTGAGACCTGTGAATTCAACGCTGGATGGCTTTGTCCAATTTTCAAGAAGGGAGATAAATTACTCATCAGTAACTATCGTCCAATCACGCTACTAGACTGCGATTATAAGCTATTGACCAAGACCTATTCCTTAACCACAGTAACGGCAGGTGCATTTCAGCCATTCCTCTGTATCTATCGACTTCAAGTGCCACCATGCTCATTGCATTAATGGGGTAGTGGTAACCTGGGTCGTTGCCAGGAGTTAGTTGTAAACTAATTCGACCCGCCGGGGGTTCGATTCCCTCTTAATGCATTCTTTTTGACTTCATTCTGCCTCACACCCGTCCGTCAGCACTTGTCCGGGTTGCTCTCCTCTGCCTTACTCTTAGTTCAAGTGTAACTTTGATTTTGGCAGTGTTCCACCAAGGAGGTGGACCGTGATCCGAGAATAATCCCAGTCATTGTTGCCAACTCTACTCCCATTGTCGGTATTCTGCACTATGTCCTAGAAGTCAACCCGCGTGATGACCGTCTCGAGGTTGAAAACTCTCTCCCAAACACTTCCGGCTCCTACTCGTTCACCAGACCCCCGGCCCGGTTCCAAATCGGTAATGCGGTAGTTTCTACGGACCGCGACGATCACAAGGTCTTATTCCTATTCAGTTGTAAATTACTCTTAAGACCAAAAGTCGAACGCTCTAATTCTTCAAACACCATGCTCTATTGGACAACCCTCTTCGCACTTTTATCCGTGGTACACGCCATACCAGAGCGTATCGCACGGCAGACCAATGACGGTGTGCACTTGGCTATCACCCCGACGTGTGGTAAACTCGGCGGAACGTTTGCGAACGCCAACGCGGGTGTCGTCACAGCCGGTATGAAGACACTCGTCGCCTTTGGGGTAAACTTCTATATGTGTGTCCGATTTCCCTCCCAAAGCTGACCGCGAGTAAGTAGGATTCGTACACGTCGGGCGGACGCAGCGATGGCGGCCCGCTTCCAGCCGCCGTTCTCGTGGGCACCAGTCCTCGTGCCGGCGGCCGCGTCACGGACGGGCCCATTTGGGCTGAGGATGTAGCAAGTGATTTGGGTGCGACCATCAAGGACTACGCTGTACCCCATCTCTCCAAGAAAGATAACCCGTACCGTACTAATTTTTGCGCGAGGTTTCTGGTGCGGTAATCAATGTGACACTTTGGCCCAGCAAGGCAGGCCAGTCAGACTTCCTTCACCAAGGTGCGGTGTGTGGATTGTCATTGGGACTGCTTTTACCAAGTTTGGCTACAGCTGCCCTCTTCCTCAGCCAAAATAACAACCCCACCCCCGCGACTACACTGTACACTGTTTTCTTTGGAATCAAGTAAGCTGTGCAGATTAGCATTCGTTTGGATGCGAGTGACATTGAGTCTCCAGCGACTTTGCTGCTTCCAGCAGTATGTAGCGACCTTCATTCTTCGCGGGGCTTCGGAGCTAAAACACTTCAGCGGATGGAAACCACCTGCCCCAAGCTGCCGCAGAACTTCTCACACAAATTAAACAGCTCGCTGCAGCACCAACAGATGCGAAAAATATTGTTGTCCTCGATGACTATGGACGCGGGACACATTCCCCCACCGGTGATGCCTTCAAGCAAGCCGTTTTTAGCGGCCTCAGCACGCTCCGCGCACAAGGTCTCAACGTCGCCTTCGTTGATTTCGCACCGCTCTGGGATGCGGTCCTCGGTGCTTCCCCTGGCTTCGCAGCGTTCGGATATGACACTTCTGGGTCATGTATCCCGAACTTGTCGCAGACTGACCTGACTGGGGAGTGTTCGACACCGTTAAACTCGTTCTACTGGCTTCCCGGGTGGGTGTTTTTTTTCCCTGCTGGGGACTGGCATTCTGACCCTGTTTCAGACACCCATCGAAAGAAACACATCGGATCATGGCCAACTATGTTGAGTTCGTATTAGCGAACTGCAAGGCATGAGTCTCTTGATGATTGTCTTACTTCAAATATACTTTTGTAGTGTTATTCGAATCAACCTTGTTGGTGCGCCGAACTCACGGTTCGGTCATCTCGGGAATGTTGTATTTTCGCTGATGCTTGGCTGATGCCATCAGCGTGGAATCGCAAATAATTTCCGCCGGGTTCATATGTTTCTTGCACACCTCCGCTGCTCAGAGTTCACTTTACCCTCGATCTCAGTTCCGTGGCAATACGCTTTGCGCGCGTATTCATAGGGGCGGCGGTATCATGATCGTCCAGCCCCATACTCGGCCAGATCGCGAGATGCGGTGTGGGCAAAGTGCCAGTTCCTCCCCGATATACCCCAAAGTCGATTGTGATGCATATGGCCCTCCTCGGTCCGCACATCGGTCTCAAAACGAAAGAGTGGTGTCTTAGGCCTCGGTGAGTGACTCGGATGCAGAATATGCATATGGGTTGTGATAGTATGGTGCAACTGCGCTATGCTGCGAGGAACGCAGGACTGCGAGGACGTGTACAATGCCACCGTCCAACCGCAGAAGGAGAAGCCTTCGTTCGCCACGCGGTCGACCGGAATCTCGTCGACGATGTTCGAACCAGATATGTGGCGTGGAGAGACATGGACGACGCCAGAATCCGGAGCCTTCATGTAGTCATATAGGTTGACATTGACATCTCCAACAACCAGCTGAACCCACCGGGCCCGACTCCAAGACGGCGTTAATTTGATAGGGCATACTCTTCGCCCAGTGGCTCGCGCACGCGCTTCGGATTCCCGAACGAGCACATATTTCACATATTTTATGTGTATCGACTTTCAACGCAAGCTGGTAAAGCAAGCATCCGCCCAGTACATATACTAGTCCCCCCAGTGAGTAATATGGTCTGCCGCCGATAGAACTTCGAAGGATCGTTGTCCATAGCGCTGAGCATTGGAGGTCAGTTACAGCTGCGATGTGTTCGAAAATGGCTCACACAGATTCAGCGTCAGATGTAAGGAGAGGGAGGTCAGGAGGACAAACGTACGATTGTTTATATATGGCTGTTTAGCCTGAGCCTGTTCGCTTCTCATCCGAGGCCAGTCCGTGAGCGCGCGAGCTCAGAATGGATCCGACTAATGAGTACGCGTCGAAAACATTAGAGTCCCAGCTATCGGCCATTCGCTCACGAGTGTTGAAAGTAGCTTCGAGTGGTAATAACCTTCCTTCACCGGTCGCTCGCTTCGAATCGGAACAATTAGCTCGCTCAGTCCATCCTGGAAAGTCAACAGATCGTAAAACATGAATACAAGAAGTTCTCGACGTAAGCGAAAGAGTGGATGTTCCGTTAAATGCTAATGGAAAATGCAGTAGTAGCTGAATCAAGATGGTTGGATGAAGGAATGTCGTCCACATAAAACACCATTAGCCCGTCCCGCGTAGTGCTGGCCAAATATGAATACGATACGCGTTTTGCCGTATCGTATTCATATTCGTATCATATTCACCTTCAGGCTGCATATTGTATTCATATTCCACCGTATTCATATTTTCGCAGTGAATACGAATATATTTTGAATATATTTAAATATATTTTACGCGTAAATTTTAATGAAGTCCATGTAGTTTATGCCTTCGTCTAGCCCAGATTTCAGCCATTCCTTCGTAATAATATCGATCGATGCTGTTTCTGCCGTCATGGATGACCGAGCGTCGGACAAAGTGTGCTTGAGACTTGAGAATAGACGTTCGACGGAGATACTGACGCCCGGAATGGCCAGAATGTCCCGCGCCACACGCGCCACGGTTTTCAAGGTCCCTTGATTTTGCTGCCGCCACCATGAGCATGATACTGAGGACACAAGTTGAACCGAACCTTCCACCAACCCAACGGATCATCGAAGTCAGGCGCCACGGGTGAAACATTGCCGAAATAGAGATCTACTTCGTCCTTGCCGTCAGTGTTGGGGGTAGCTGGTGATGCACGCCCGTTCTGCAACGCCATTGCCATAGCAAATACCGACGGCCCCGCGGCACTTTTTGCAGCAGTAGGAGTAGCTTCGGCAGGGGGCGGGCCGGACCGACTGGCCACCTCGGCATATTTCTTGACGATGTCGACGAGGAGTTTACGGGCGCGAACGGCGACCAGGGGGTCCCACTGGGTACTCTGGAAATATGCCAACCGTATAGCGGGATGCAGAACTAAGTGAAGTCAACATCGGAAGATAAAATGGAGGGAAAAAATCATACCAGCCCCGAGCAGGACATAATCCCCAAATAAAGCCTTGGAAATGTACTTCGTCGCGACGGTGGCCCCAGCGCGCAATGCAGCGCTCAAGGAAGGTTCCTCTTCGTCGTAGTTCTCGGCCAAATCGGTCAATGTTACCTCGATTAACTTGTACACCGGCAGAACTTTGGAAATTGTGGGCGCAGTCTTTTTGGAGAACTCAAGTGTGGCCAGTTTAAGGATCTATTGAGAGTTGAGAGGATGTCTAGACACAAATAACACCTCGTACCTCGAGGGCCTTGATGAGTTTATCAACGAATTCCCAGTTTGCTGACGACATTTCCCATTTCTTCTTGCGCGCAAGGGCGACCCGTTTTGGCTTTCCCGTGAGACCGGTGGGAAGCTCGGACACAAATGCGTCGAATGCCTGAACGCAGTCAGATATGGTAAAGTGTGGAGAGAAAAACATACAGGTTGCAATAATTGGGCCCGCTCTAGTTCCGCGAGAGTGGTGTTCCACCGGACTTTCATACTGCGAACAAATACCAGGTGCCGACTTTCCTTGGGCACTTTCCGACGTATGAGTCGGCGTGCCTTCTTACGACGAACTTCGGATCGCAGGATATGCACGGCGACGCAATGAATCTATTGGCAAGTCAACGAAGCCGAACCGCGCACAGAAGAAAACTTACTTTGTCAACTGGCGTGAAGAATTTGGATGCTTTCTTCTTCTTACCAGCGCCCGCCTTTGAGGGCATGATGTCTTCATCGTCATCTTCGTCGTCCCATTCATCATCGCTGGAGTCGGAAGTACAAGTGTCGTCTCCGGCCCCCGGACCGGCAACTTCCTCAACATCTGAATCCTCGTCCGACGCCGCCTTGCTCTTCTCACCCGCCACCTTGGTCTCCTCAGCCATCAGTTCCATCTCGGCTATTACAACTGGGTCCGCCTCCGGATTATAAAGAAGGGGAAATTTACGGCTCTGCTCATACATATCTTCGACCTCGACTGGCGGCGCCATACCAAGGGCGGCCAGTATTGCTCTAGGCAACGTGAGCAACTATGAGTGATAACAGAGCATATTACGCACTGAGCTATAAGGTGGGTAACATGACCGCCACACCCGATTTGAATATTTCTGGCAGTAGCGGTATCCGGATTGATCTCGGCGCATTTCTTGGAAATTGTTCGATTAAGCGGGACTCCCGCGTTCACGCACCCTGCTGCTGCCGCCTCAGCATCGCCCTCAGCGCTCGCAAGCGCGCCACGAACCGCCCCCACCACGCTCTCGACTTCCTCAACCGTGCCCGCAACGGCCCCGGAGGTCCAGCGATGCCGGGCGCGAGACGCGCGGCGTCGACGGCTGGTCGCACGAGTACACCGATGGCGAGGAGGATGGCGCTCGGGCGGAGCCAGGGAGGATGCCCACGTCGAACCACGTCATGCCGCCCGGGATGAGGCCCAGCCCCTGGTCGACCGCCGCATGCAGCGATTCCAGTCCTAAATCCGTTTCGCGCCCGCGGTCGGGGTCGTCGTCTGGGGCCTCGTCCTCCTGCGCGGCAGGGTCGTGTGGATTTAAGGCGGGGTTTCGGTCCGTGAGCGGGAGTGGGTGCAAATTGGAATTGGAGTTAGAGTTTGGGATTAGCCGTGGAAGGGTAGGGGTGGTAGGTTCCTCCGGCGTGCGCAGCAAGTCCTCCGCCGACTCGTACTGGTTGTGCGTCTCGGACGACAGCTCGGGCGTCGATGTTGACGCTGCTGCAGACACCGGTGACGCGAGGACCTGCTGCGTCGCGGTTGCCCACTCCGCTGACGAGTTGGTGTCAACACCCTCGAGCTTAATCTTCACGCTCTCCGGTAGGGGCTCGAGGCTAACGGTGGACCGGCGATGCCGCTCGGATACTGATGCAGAGGACGGGTAGGGATGGGACTTGTGTAGGAGCGGCGGGGAGATATAGTTCCACTCTGTTAGTGGGGATATGGATCGATTCGACGCCAGCGGGGAGAGTGAGTCTATCGAGGTAGAACGCACAGTGGAGAAGAGCACCCCGTCTTCACCGACCTCGTCGCCGGCGCCATTGTTCCCGCCCCACTCTGAGCGACGCTTGTGGTCGATCGGCGTGCCGCGCCCGACATACTTCGAGAGTGGCCACGACCCAGCGGTTGTGCTTGCGGCTGGCCCGCCGGTAAGTGAGATCCGCGGGGAGGTGCTGAGACGGGGCGTGGACGAGGCTCGGCCAAGACTCGGTGCCGGGCCCGTGGTGAATGAAACTGAGCGGCGAGAGGACGAGGGCGGGCTTGAAGGGAGATAGGAGGAGAAGGGAGAGTCAGATTGCGGAGGAGGGGAGGGCGGCGGTGAGGGCGGCGGGGAGAGACACGTCAAGTCTAGCTTAAAGTCCGAGAACCCGTCGGCGCTGAAGGACGTGACGTCAAGGGTCGCGTCGACATCATCACCGGCACATTGCCACCGGATTTGGTAACCTACAAATTCGACCCGCCGGGGGTTCGATTCCCTCGCAATGCATTCTTTTTGATTTCATTCTGCCTCATACCCGTCCGTCAGCACTTGTCCGGGTTGGTCTCTTCTGCCTAACATAGTTCAAATGCAACCTTGATTCTTGGCAGTGTTCCCAAGGGGTGTCTGGGTCAAAACTTCCGGACCATGACTACCAGCAATAGTGATGGGAAAGTTCGGTTCGACCTTCCGGTTCGAACTCGAACTGAACTGA